>JADBJO010012172.1:0-2500 GCA_016801955.1 Conus betulinus
GTGTTTTGTTGCTGTTACACAGTGTGGGATGAATTTGTGACTTCTGTGGACAGTAGGCAATTCTGGTTTTTAGAGGTGGAATGTGTGGGTGTGTGTGTGGCTGTGTGTTGTGTGTGTGTTGGTGTGTGTGGTGTGCGCGCGAGAGCGCGATGCTTGCGTGTTGAGTAACGTACGTGAGTGAGTGAGTGTGGGTGCGTGTGTGTGTGTTGTGTTGGTGTGTGGGTGTGGTGCTGAGAGTTGCGGCTGTGGTGGGTGGAGTGGGGGGTGGGGGGTGGGAGGGGGTATTTTGTGGTATCCTTTGGTGGCTGAAGTATTAACTTTCTGTGACCAGTGGATGTTTCGTGTCTTTTAGTGGGGGAGTGTGAAGGAGGGGGTTGGTATTGTTGGTACACTCCTGTTGAGGTACGGAGTTTCAACTTTCTGTGACTTGCGGCGCTGTTTTAGGTCTTTGAGAGGATGAGAAGTGGGGAGGTGGGGGTGGAGGGTGGGGGAACAGTATGGTTGGTACATTCTGTGTATATGAAACTTTACTTTTCTGTGACCAATGGTGTTTTTAAGGTCTCTTTTAGTGGAAGGTGTGGAAGGTTGGTGGTTTTCTTTGTGTCTTTAAGTGTGTGGTGGGTGTGTGTGTTGTGTGTGTGGTGTGGGTGTGTGTATCACTGGGTGTGTGTGTGGGACGTGTACTTGTGTGGTGAACAGTGCCTGTTTTGTCTTCACAGTATGGTAGGGGGTGGTGGTGGGGTGGGGGCGGGGAGGGGTTTACATTGGTGTATGTATGGGAGTTTTTACTGTTGTGTGAACAGTGCCCTGTTTTGTCTTTCAAGAGTATATGGTGGTGGTGGTGGTGGGGGGGGGGGGGGGGGGAGGGGTTTATTATTGGTACAATGTATGTGATGGAGTTTTACTTTGTGTGAAACAAGTGCCCTGTTTTGTCTTTCGAGTATGTGTGTGGTGGTGGTGGGGGTGTGGTGGTGGGGTGGGGGGTCACTGTGTATATGGAGTTTCACTTTGTGCAAGCAGTGCCTGTTTTTGTCTTTTAGAGGTAGGAGGATGGGGGGGGGGGGGGGGGGGGGGGGGGGGAGGGGGGAGGGAGGGGAGGGGCTGGCGGGCCGGTTATTTATACAGTGTGTGTGTGAAGTGTTACTTTATGTTACTTTATGTGACCAGTGGCTGTTTTTATTTTTCAGAGCATGGAGTGGGGGGTGGGGGAGCGGTATTTTCTGGTATACTGTGTGTTTGTATTTTTATTTTTCTGTGAGTAGTGAATTTTACTGTTACAGGTAAAAATTGTGTGTGTGTGTGTGTGTGTGTGTGGGGGGGGGGGGGGGGGGGTAGCGGTATTGGTGGTACACACTGTGTGTATGGAGTTTTTACTTTCTGTGAGCAGTGGCTGTGTCTGTCTTTCAGAGGTGAGAGTGGGGAGGCGGGCGGGGGGGGGGGGGGGGAGGTTGGTATATTGGTACACTGTGTGTGTATTGAGTTTCACATTCTGTGATCAGTGGGAGTTTATGTCTTTTAGAGAATGGGAGGAAGGTGGGGGGGGGGGGGGGGGGGGGGGGGGGGGGGGGGGTGGGGGGGACCAGGGAGACAGTATTGTTGGTACGGTGCGTATGAAGATTTACCTTTCTTGAGCTGTGGCTGTTTCTGACTTTTAGAAGATGGAAGGGAGGGGTGCTCGTTTTAGGGGAGCCCCATTTCTGATTGTCATTTTCTTCGTTTTTGAAAATGGGTTTTGTCATTCATTTATGAATCTAGAGGAGGGGGAGAAGGAGGGAGGACAGCTGTTATTGGTACATTCTATATATGGAGTTCAACTGTCTGTGTGTAGTGACTGTCTCTGTCATTTACAGGACTAAAGAGAGAGAGAGAGAGAGAAGAGAGAGAGAGAGAGAGAGAGAGAGAGGGGGATGGGGGGGGGGCGTGATGACTCAGGTAGTGCGCTGGGTTTCTGATCATCCCTTTTGCCCCAAAGAGGGGAGGTGTATTATTGGAACACTGTCTATATGGAGTTCTAATGTCTGTGAGCAGTGATGATTTTTTTGTCTTTGAGAGGAAGGCAGAGGAGGAATGGGTTCTTAATGGTTCCTTGTGTATAGAGTTTCTGTCGTCGTTCAGAAGCGGGAGGAAGGGGGAGTGTTGCTGGAATACTATGTGTATGGGAGTGGTAATGTTTGTGACCAGTGGCTGTTTCTGTCTTCCAGGGTATGGGAGGGAGGGGGGTGCCCTTTTAGGCTGCTCCATTTTTCAGATTATGGATTTCCAGTTTTTTTCAGGATTCTTTTTTTCAAGTTTACCTTGTTATGGACGGAGAGACGAGAGAGAGAGAGAGAGGAGAGAGAGAGAGAGAGAGAGAGAGAGAGAGGGAGTGAGAGAGAGAGAGAGAGAGGGGCTGATGTTGGTACAATCTGTGTGTAGAGTTTCACTGTCCGTGTGCAGTGCCTGTGTCTTTGTGTCAGGGGCTAGAGGGGAGGAGTGTCTCATTCAGATGGTGCTCTATTTT
>JADBJO010012172.1:7500-15000 GCA_016801955.1 Conus betulinus
GCCTACGACTATTAGGATCGAATATTGCGATATTCTCCGTTTGAACTCGGCAATGGGCAGCTGGGCACTTCAGCTTCAGCGCCATAGAACACGGGTCAATGGAATCGATGACGGCTCAGTGGTGTGCGACGACCTCTGTTCTCAGTGTGTGAAGGAACCTGGAATTGTTCAGACAACGTGCCGATTAATTCTAGGTGGTGCTGGCTGACAATTCACCCTTTCCGGGGGAGTGGAGCTTAATAACAACGCAGCTTCGAGAAAAAAAAACGACACTGAAATCAAGAATACGAGGAACTGAAACGACGTTTTCACAGTAACTCGCCAAGAAAAAATTGACAGCCAAGAGAGTGAACTGACATTGTTGCAAGGGAGGGGAGGGAAGGGGGTAGAGGGGTAGGGAATGGGTTGGTAGAGAAAAGTGCAGGACGTGGCTTTAACTTACCCGAAAGAAGAGAGAGAGAGACAGAGAGACAGAGAGAGAGAGAGAGAGAGAGAGAGAGAGAGAGAGAGAGAGAGAGAGAGAGAGAGAGAAGAGGGAGAGAGAGATAGAAGAGAGAGAGAAAGGGAGAGAACTGGAGGGCAAAACGGGAAAGGAGAAAGGGAGCTGGAAAGGTTTCGGGATGGAGTGCCGGGGGGGGGGGGGGGGGGGGGGGGGGGGGGGGGGGGGGGGGGGGGGGGGGGGGGGGGTGGGACGTGTGGGGGGAGCGGGGAATGGGTGCAGTGTGCATGCGAGATGGTGAGGGAGGGGTTGGGAATGGGGGTCGAGGCGGACCGGACCCTGGACGTGTTGGAAAGGCTGAAGACGTGAGGGTGCCTTTAGTAAACACCTTCAGCCCAGTGTCACATGTGAGGTCATGAACATTTAATGGCATGGCATATTTCCTTGGATTGTGAAAGCAATGTCCATATTTCCTCGCAATTGAAATGACCTTGATCGTTGATGGAGATAAGCTATTGTATGGAAGGGGATACAAAAGGAAATCTTTCCTCCGACTGTACTTCTGTTTGCTGAAAGTGTTGAGGCAATATGAAACACTTTTCTTGTCAGTTGAAAGACGCACTAATACCAATGTGTTGAAATAACAGTGAACCAAACTACAAGGTATATATTTTTTTAGGGATTATTAACAAAAAAATAACCATTTGGAAGTGAAAAGAGCAGCTTTACTGTTGAAAATGACGGAGAAAATTTCAGTGACCGCAATGCCTAGACTGAGAAATAGCCATTCTCACTTACTGCGATTGACTCTCTCTTCTTCTCTTTCTACTACCACTACAACTACTGCTACACACTGGTATTACTACTATTTATACTACCACCACCGTCATTTCTTCTTCTGGTGCTAACGATGCTGCTGTTGCTGTTACTACTAGTGCTACACCGGCAGGCCATGTTCCCGTCTGCGTTTGGAATGAGCAATTCCACTAATTGTGTTAACATGGTGGAATGTAAGCAGGAATAGAGGGTGGCTTGTGCGAAATTTTAGTGCTTAATATTGTTGTGTACGAGTGGATACCAATGTGTCCAGGAGAATAAATCACAGTACCAGTAAAGTCCCCTTTTTAGGAGACAAGGGGTGGGTGAGAGCGCATGTAGAATGAAAAGAGAGAGGACAACAGATCTGACGTTGTCCCTCTTCTGCAACATCTCCAGTGGTAGCCTTCTCTGCTATAATAGCGATGGAAGATATCCTTTTGTGTCCTCCCCTCCATTATCTCCTCAGCTTCCTGAGTGGATCCCTTCAGGGAACAGGTTGCACAGTCAACAGCCAAGGCCAACACAATTGTGGATCTCATGTGCAAGTCCTTCAAACCCACAGGAGATCTTTGGGCAGCCTCATAATGCTCTTGTTCTCTGACTGTAGCAGCGCACTTGAAACTAAGAACATTCATTGCAGTGAGATTGAGGATGCACATCTCCAGGCAATGACACTGCTGGCATCTCTGAAGAATGAAGCATATCCAGAGAGACAGAGCCACACTTGGAACATTGTTGAGACAGGAAGACATAATATCGGTTTTTTTCCACCAACCGCATGGATTTTATGACGTCGACCGCCATATTTTAAACTGGCTCCATGACAGAAAGCTACACTGTCTACGTTTGAAGGGGTGGGGGCGTGGAAAGGGGGACAGCTAATTCCTCTACCGCATCATCTGTCTCTCTAACACCCTGCTCGACCACGTAAAGACTGTGCCTACGGTCAATGTCTTCCAGAGCCAGCTTGATACACCCGGAGGGGTATGCCCACCCTGGATTCACCAGCAAGCCACAAATCTGCTCAGCCAACCTCTGTGCACTCTTTCAGGGACCACGTCACACAGTCAACGGCCAAGGCCGAAAGGACGACTTGGTTTTCATCTGCTTCTGCCACGCCTGCCGCTCAATCTGTAGTGTTAGTAGTAAGATGGTCAAATGCAAAGCTTGAAAAAGCTTCAGATTAACCGCCATATTGTTGCGTTCGTGGATGGTTTTTAAGGCGTTTCATCTGACAGAGTTGTACGAGTAACGTCAAGTCAAATCGACTCCAACAGAAATGTTCACAACGGACATTTTCATCCCGACCCATCTTGACCACTGTTATCATATCATATCATATTGTAACATATCACATGATATCATATCATTTCATAATATATCATATCATATCATAATATATCATATCATATCATATCATATCATATCATATCATATCATATATCATATCATATCATATCATATCATATCATATCATATCATATATCATATCATATCATATATCAGTGGCATCTTAGGCATTTTCAGCCTTTAGCATGCTAAATGTAGATAATTTAGGGGTTTTTTTTGTGAGAAATATTTGATCAATTTCTCGCACTTTTATAAAGCACATGCGTGGTTTTAAAAATTTTAAATCAATGCAAGTCAATGTTTGTTTGAAACAAAAGGTGTATCCAGTCTTTATCAGGACGGTTTTTTTTTTTGAAAGTGTTAACAGTTTCTGCTCCAACAACATTGACTGGCAAGTTATAACAAGTATTAAACACTTCTGTTAGTGAAAACGTTTGCTGCTTTTGAAGTTTTAGTACATTTGTTTCTTTAGTTTGAACAGGTGCCCTCTAGTTGTAGATTCTGTATTCAACTGAAATAGTGTGCCAGTGGTTTGAATGTAAAACTGTTGTGCTGGGCATTCATTACTCTGACTGCATGAGATGGGAAGTCAAAAGTATCAGCCTATGTGATATGATTAATACAGCAATATTAAAACGATCTCAATGTATCACTCTGTGATATGATTAATACAGCAATATCAAAACGATCTCCAAGTATCACCCTGTGATATGTTTAATACAGCAATATCAAATCTAGATATGTTTGATACAGCAATATTAAAACTATTTCCAAGTATCATTCTGTGATATGAGTAATACAGCAATATCAAAACAAAATATGTTTAATACAGCAATATTAAATCTATCTCCAAGTATTATTCTGTATCATGATTAATACAGTAATATCAAAACTATTTCCAAGTATTGTTCTGTGATGTGGTTGATACAGCAATATTAATTCTATCTCTCGATGAACCTTCCGAGCTCCAGTAGTCCTGCTCTCTCTTGGAAGATACACATTTTGTGTACATGCCCCACCACTCTCCTCTTCACCCCATTCCCCCATCCACATCCTAACCCCATGTCCTACCCCACTGCCCTACATTCCATTTCCAAAACCCACCTTTCTTCCTCCACTCTCTAGTTCTCGTTTGCAAACAGACCCTGAAAGATTAAACGATTCAAAATCACTGTTCTCTCTTTCTCTCCCTCTTTGACGTGTGTGTGTGTGTGTGTGTGTGTGTGTGTGAGTGTGAGTGTGTGTGTGTGTGTGTGTGTGTGTGTGTGTGGATTCAAAATCATTCTCTCTCTCTCTCTCCCTCTTTGACGTGTGTGTGTGTGTGTGTGTGTGTGTGTGTGTGTGTGTGTGTGTGTGTGTGTGTGTGTGTGTGTGTGTGCGTGCGCAAAGAAACAAAAATATATTGTCTAAAAACCTGAGTCTCCCCCCTCATCTCCCCCCCCCCGCCCACTTAAGAGCTTCTATCCATCCAGATATCAAAACCGATTATTAGAAACTATTGACATTGTATACTTGCTTATGGATTTTTTGTGTGCCGAAAAAGCCTTGATATAGGACGGGGGAAAGTTTAAATGTAGAAGGTGTGCAAAATGAAATCTTTCCATGACTGTAGTAAAATACACTACCTTAAATATTCACAGCCACTTACTTTTCTATACACATTTAGCAGGTATGTATGCAATGATTCTGTCTGCTTAAAAGACTGTCATGGAAAGTGTTGGAAAATATGAAAGTAATGTTCATAAAATATCAGTCCCACGTGTGATTTGTACACGCTCAAAAAATAGGACATTCCTATCGTTTTTTAATTTGGCTTCAATTTGCGTTCATATTTTTGGGTATGTTTTGCTACGTGCACGGGGCAAATATCCCAAAGCATGCATTTGGTCAAGGTCTTCAGAAGTTGCCATTATTTTTCCATTTTCTTCCCGTCTAAACATGGCCTAGACTGTGTGTCAGAAGAGAGCATCCATCCTCTCCTTCAGCTGCCCTAGCCTTTCCTGACCTGAATCAGATACCCATTCCCTTCTTTCTGCTTTGTTTGGAGTGACTACAGTCACAGCGGACTGTTCTGTCACTGTTTGAGGTGGACAGTCACAGCGGACTGTTCTGTCACTGTTTGAGGTGTACAGTCACAGCTGAGTGTTCTGTCACTGTTTGAGGTGTACAGTCACAGTGGACTGTTCTGTCACTGTTTGAGGTGTACAGTCACAGTGGACTGTTCTGTCACTGTTTGAGGTGTACAGTCACAGTGGACTGTTCTGTCACTGTTTGAGGTGTACAGTCACAGTGGACTGTTCTGTCACTGTTTGAGGTGTACAGTCACAGTGGACTGTTCTGTCACTGTTTGAGGTGTACAGTCACAGCGGACTGTTCTGTCACTGTTTGAGGTGTACAGTCACAGCGGACTGTTCTGTCACTGTTTGAGGTGTACAGTCACAGCGGACTGTTCTGTCACTGTTTGAGGTGTACAGTCACAGTGGACTGTTCTGTCACTGTTTGAGGTGTACAGTCACAGCTGTGTGTTCTGTCACTGTTTGAGGTGTACAGTTACAGCTGACTGTACTGTCACTGTTTGAAGTGTACAGTCACAGCTGACTGTACTGTCACTGTTTGAGGTATACAGTCACAGCTGACTGTTCTGTCACTGTTTGAGGTGTACAGTCACACTGGACTGTTCTGTCACTGTTTGAGGTGTACAGTCACACTGGACTGTTCTGTCACTGTTTGAGGTGTACAGTCACAGTGGACTGTTCTTCTGTCACGGTTTGAGGTGTACAGTCACAGCTGAGTGTTCTGTCACTGTTTGAGGTGTACAGTTACAGCTGACTGTACTGTCACTGTTTGAAGTGTACAGTCACAGCTGACTGTACTGTCACTGTTTGAGGTGTACAGTCACAGCTGACTGTTCTGTCACAGTTTGAGGTGTACACTCACAGCCAACTGTTCTGTCACTGTTTGGGGTGTACAGTCACAGTGGACTGTTCTGTCACTGTTTGGGGGATCTATGGAAAGAAATTGGTGATCTGCAGAGAAAAGAAAAAAAAGGTAATTCTTAGACTTCCATTCCACGCACACCCCTCCCTCACCTTCCTGCCCCTTCTACCAAAATGTAAGTTCACTGTTCTCATAGCTGTACTGTGTAATGGTTGTTGTCTTTGCATTACAAACACATTGGAACCATAAGGACGGCGCTTGATCACGATGTGACCCTCTTACCACGAATTTTTTTTTTTTTGCTTAAATAGTCCTCTGGGAATAAAATGCTGACACTGTTATAAACATGCAGGTGCTTTACATCTTTCTGTTTGCGATTTCCAGCTTTTGAATGTTTAACATAGAGCCAGCAAGGGCGCCAGCAAGCAAGCAAGCGAGAGAGAGGAAAAGGTAAGGATGAGAGAGGGGGTAGAGAGGCTTAACTATGGGGAACATTGCCCTTGATACCAATATTTTAACCCGATTTCAGATTCCAACTAGTAATCTTAAAGGTTCTTTCGCTGAGAAATAAACGAACAAAAATGCATACCTGCAAAAGCAAAGACCTGGACGACTAGGACCGGGGTAAGTCGTGTGTCACAGATGAAGCACAAGTGCTCGTCGTTCACTGAATCCAAAATCTGAGTTTGACACAATCCTGACCTCCACTGCAGTTCCTGGTATGTTGTAAACACACGGTAAAATCGTGCTGACAGGTTAATCTGAAGCACGTTCAACTCTCTCTCTCTCTCTCTCTCTCTCTCTCTCTCTGGGGTGAACACTTCGCACTTGTTCAGGCAAGACGTGTTTTCTTGGTGCTGCTGTGGCAACTTAATTCTTTTTTTTGGCTAATTATCAACATTTAATTATCTTAAGTCATCTCATTTTCAGCAAGTCAAGATGCCTTGCAGCAATGAGCTGTTTCGTGCAAAAATTGGGACATTTCTGACAATTTTAGTGAAGAGTTTGATGAGGAAATGTGAAAGGTCATGCTGTATCAAATCTTCAAAACTGTACTCACCTTACACAAAATGGGACTTTTTCACAGACTTGTCATATCGACTGATTGTGACGACGTTGTGCATGATGGTGTTTCTGTTAGGCGTGAGGTGGGTGCTTGTAACAGATCGTGATGTCGGACTTGTTCAGTTTATATATGAATGGGGGGGGGGGGGGGGGGGGGGGGGGGAGCATAAGGAAATCCGTCGACGTGTGTAACGGAGATTTGTCAAAAATGGGCTTATCCGCTTCCAAGGTCGGCGACGATGTGGGGAGTCTCAACGGAACTGCTACACATTACAGGGTATAGACCAGCAGAGGTATGTAAATCCCTATGCAGGACTATTCTTGTGTCTTTCTGGAGATACAGAACTCAGTCCTGGCCCTTCAACCGAAGATTTGATAGGTGACCTGATGATATCCATATGTGCCCGCTTTGACAGTACTGCTGCTGACATCAAGTCTCTTTCTGCCACTGTCTCCTCCATGTCTTCACCACTCCAAGAGATCGCAGAACAGCTAAGCAAAAGAAAAGAAGAGATACTAAATTCGAAAGAAAATGCAAAGCAACTTGAACACAGACTTGGAAAAACTGAAGAAAAAAATTTTCAACATGACACTGTTGCGAAAAGACAACCTTGTCTTCTACGGCATACCAGAAGCAGGTGATAAAAGAGGTCTGAAGACTGTGCTCAGATACTCATTGAACTGCTCTGCAAACATGATTTGTCAAGAACATGGTCAGAAGACGAGTTTTTCACAGCATACAGATTAGGTAAGAAAACAGACCAGATTCGACCAAGACCTATGCTGGCCAAATTGCTAAGAAACAAAGACAAAAAGAGATTGATCAGTAACAAAACAACTCGTGACAACTTGAAAAAAAGCTGGAAATAGAATGGCCAATGATCTGACAG
>JADBJO010012172.1:20000-32500 GCA_016801955.1 Conus betulinus
CACGCACACGCACACGCACACGCTCTCTCTCTCTCTCTCTCTCTCTCTCTGTCTCTCTCTCTTCTCTCTCTCTCTCTTCTTCTTCTTCCCATTTGGGGAACAGTTTTAACATGGCTCCCAAGCTCATAGTCAGTGCACGGCTTCGACGTGTGGTCCATTAACATCTTGACGATGTACTCAGGGCCGTTGTGTTCAGCATATTCCATGCAGTCTGTGGCGTTCTCCATGCGGATTTTGGATCCATGCTGCAGAAGGAGCTGCACCACCTCCCTGTCACCGTTCCGACAGGCAAAGTACAAAGGTGTCGTTCCATCTCGGGCCACGGCGTTGACCTCAACTCCTCTCTGGAGAAGCGACTTGATTACCTGCAGACAATCCAGGTGGCAGAAGTTCGGCTCTTTGGCCTCAGGATCTTGAGCTACATCCTCAGGTGTGGGCATTTTGTCCTCTTCTCTCAAGCGGCAAGCATGATGGAGAGCGGTGTAGCCCGTCATCACGTCCTTCACGTGGATGTCAAGGTCTGGCCTCTTAAGGAGCAGGTTGACGACCTTCCAATTTCGTCTTTCCAAAGCTATAAGGAAAGGCCTAGTACCTGACATACGTTCACGATTTACGTCTGCGTTCTTTTGAAGCAGTTTTCTCACTATGTCTTCGCTACCAACAAGGCATGCTTTGTGGAGGGCAGTTTCAAGAAGACTGTTCAAAATATCAACGTCAAAGCCAGGCTGTTCCATGAGCCGATCAACAACCGAATGGCGTTGATTCTCGCACGCCACATGGAGAGGCAATTCACCTTTCTTGTCGCGTATCGTTACGTCCCCACCCCACCGGAGGATTATGTCCACCAAGGGCAGATTGTTCTGTCTGCAGGCCATATGAAGAACTAATTCCCTACCAATGAACTCAGAGTTCAGCAGCGTTGTATTGCTGAATCCTTTGTCACGTCTGTGCTTCAGAATCTTCTCAGCCACGTGGAGGTTGTTGCGGAGGACAGAATGGGTGGAAGGTGGTGCACCCGTCCAATGGGTTTCGCCATTCTAGTGACGCCCCTCTCTTCAGATGTGTGCAGACGTCGTTCCAAGTTCCGTGTCCACAGGCTTTAAGCAGATTCAGCATCGGTAGACAATCAGACACTTGTAGCTCAGGCGGTGCCATTTCTTTTTACCTAAACACAAGGAAAAAGAACTAAACAGATGACAGCAAGAGAGATGGCAGGATTAGAATTTTTTTAGACCCCCTCCCCCCACCTTTAGCTTTCCCAAAAATACTCAGAGAGAGAGAGAGAGAGAGAGAGAGAGAGAGAGAGAGAGAGAGAGAGAGAGAGAGAGAGAGAGAGAGAGAGAGAGAGACAGACAGACAGACAGACAGACAGGCAGACAGACAGACAGACAGACAAATCCTGTTTCCACAGGATTCAAACAGATCCAGCATCAGTGGATAATCAGACAATTGTGGCACAGGGAATGCCATTTTGACCTAAACACATGGAAACAGAATGAAACAGACAATAACAAGAGAGATGGGCATTCCTGGAATTTTTTTAGATCCCCCCAAACAGCTCTTTTACACACACACACACACACACACACACACACACACACACACACATATACCACACACACACACACACACTCACAGACGCATTCACACACACACACACACACACACACACACACACACACACACACTAACTAACTAAAACATCACAATCTGTAACATTAATCACTCCAACACTTGATAATCATAACGTAAACACACCCTGGAACGTCTGCATTTAGTGATTAATTCATGATTATTTAAACGTTTAAGCATTACAGTTTGAACGACCTAAACTGCTTTGAGTAATATGATTTATGTGTGTGTGTGTGTGTGTGTGTGTGTGTGCGTGTGCGTGCGTGCGTGCGTGTTCCCCAGGTCTGGTTTCTGCTGTGATCCAGCCTAATGCTTGTTCGATCTGATCAGTTTGTGCTATCACTGTTTATTTGACACAACAACGACAATGATGAAAGTATATCAAGCCAGTACTTTAGTAAGAACACCCTTTCGTTAGGTATTTGTGCATCCTGAAGTAAACGTAGCACATGAAGTAAATTTCGATACGTTTTTGTTTATATATATATTGAATTATAAACAAAGCTTGCTCTTATGTCTCAGATTGTAGAAAATAGGGGGGTGGTAAGCCTTCATATCTGCAGTGGTAGATGATTCTGCCTAACTGACAGTATGTGCTTGAGTGGGGTGAATGGGGAATAAATAAATGCTTCTCAAAATGAACCTTCAGCAATCTTATAGTCTCCAAAGAGGGAGACCATCTCCAATGGGGGGAGAAAGCTCACTAACATATAACTCCTGGTCAGATACCAGTATTTCGAAACCTGATTGTTTCTCCTCAGTGTCCGCGGAAAGTGGTAATTGACTCCTTGCCTTTTGGGTTTTAAGAAGAATTCTATACCAGAAAAAGACTGGTGTGCAATACCATAGTATGTTTGTTGAGTTTTCAAAACAACTAACTAAAGGTGCCACCTAAGAAGCAAAAGAAAATCATGAAAGAGCAAAACAAGCTACATTTTCTTGTGAAAAGTAGAAAATATAAAAAGATAACCTCTTAAGACACAAGTGCTGAGGGCCAGTTCTTGGAATGAATCCGCAAGGGACTAATTACAATGAAACAATAAATTCCAAGGATACGTACCGAGCACTGTTCCAGCAACTTACAGAGCAGCTAGGTGTTGCAATGACTGCAAGAAATATTGAATTATAAACAAAGCTTGCTCTTATGTCTCAGATTGTAGAAATAGGGGGGTGGTAAGCCTTCATATCTGCAGTGGTAGATGATTCTGCCTAACTGACAGTATGTGCTTGAGTGGGTGGATGGGGAATAAATAAATGCTTCTCAAAATGAACCTTCAGCAATCTTATAGTCTCCAAAGAGGGAGACCATCTCCAATGGGGAGAAAGCTCACTAACATATAACTCCTGGTCAGATACCAGTATTTCGAAACCTGATTGTTTCTCCTCAGTGACCGCGGAAAGTGGTAATTTGACTCCCTTGCCTTTTGGGTTTTAAGAAGAATTCTATACCAGAAAAAGACTGGTGTGCAATACCATAGTATGTTTGTTGAGTTTTCAAAAAACTAACTAAAGGTGCCACCTAAGAAGCAAAAGAAAATCATGAAAGAGCAAAACAAGCTACATTTTCTTGTGAAAAAGTAGAAAATATGATAAAAGTAAAACTTAAAAACCCGGGATTACAAGTTGTTTCGAGGTATTCTCTCTTCAGATCCCATACCATCCTTGCTATAGGCCTCAATATATATAGGAGTTGTGAATTGTATTCAGGAAAAGGAAGGAAGAATTGTGTTGCACGTGTTGCGCAAGGGGGCGGGGGCTCTACCAGGGGTTATGAAATCTTCTTTGCTAATTGTGCTGCGTGAGGGGCTCTGTTAGGGTTGTTATTTTATATTTACTGACAAAAATTTCCTTTTATGCCTGCAACTGTCTGTCATTTCAACTCTTGTGTTTAGTGTTGCCATACCGGGCTTACACAAGATTATCCATTTTTCTGTTGTGCATAAGCTGCATCTCTTGGTGCTGTTGTTATACGCTGCTGCTCTTCTGACTATTTCCATGTTATGTTGAAGTCTATATGTGCTGTCTTAAGATACCATACATGTACTTAATTCTGTTTGGTTTCTGTATTTTTCATATTTGAACGATTGCTTATGGTTAGCATACCTAGTTTTGAATTTATTTTCAGTAATCCCTATATATGTCTCTTTGCTATTATCTGTTGTCACAGTAGCTTGGTATACAATGTTGTCAGAGAGGCACTGATTGTTCAGGGGCATTGCTCCTTGGTAGCGCAATTGCAAGTTTTCCGTTTGTCACCCTCATTCTTAGCATTGGTTTTCCTTCTGTTAGATGTGTCAATTATTTTCTTAAGGTTTGGCATACATGAGTAAGATAGTTTGATAGTGTTCCTATTGAATATTTTAAAGAGTTTGTGATCTTTATGGAACGACTCTTTTAGTATCTTGAAGAATTCTTTGCCAATATTGGTTTTTACTCTGCCATCATATGGTGGGTTGTACCAAGTTATTTTCTCTTTTCTATTCTTCTTCCTGCTTCTAGTGCTGCTCTCAGGCTCATATTCCAATTTGTAACTATATCCACTTTTCAACAGTGCTTCTTGGTAATCTGCTGCTGCATCATTGAATACTTCAGCATTACAGGAAAGACTGGATGACCTTTTATTTATTGTTCCCAGCATGGAGGTGTAAAACGAAGATTGAGAAGGAATGCTAGCCGACCCCCCCTGCCATCTATCATTTTTCTTCATTTATGTATATATAATTATGAGTGGCTGAGTGCATACTTTATTTGCACTACCAAAAAGGAGAAAGATTGAAATTCCCATTTTGGTGTTACACGCATGTTTTATTGTTTGAAAGTAATTTTAATTTTCAGTGTCACGTTTTATAACTATAATATGTATGTCTTAACTTTTAGGGCAGTGGTCACAAATGTAATTTCTCTTGTAACGAGAGATAATAAAGTTTTCTGATCTGAATCTGAATCTGAATCTATCCCTTGCGGTATGGTTTTCTTGATTGCTGGTGGATGGTTACTCATAGAATTTACATAGAATGTTGTGTCATTCGGTTTTTTTGTATGGTTTATATTGGTTTTTATCAAATCCAGTGTAACATCCAAATAGTTAACTACTTTCTTGTTGGCTTCTGCTGTAATTTTTAAGTTGTGATTTTGAAATAACTTACATAGATCTTTCTTTTTATTTTCTACTTCCCTAGGTGTTTTGTCCAATGCTGCTAATCCATCATCTCTGTATAATCCAACTCCATGTCCAAGTATCTTCTGCATTTCAGACAAGTAGCAGCAGGCCCACTATTTCACAGGTTTCTGCACCATCATATGAGCCCATTGTGACGTCAAAAGTAGAATTGAAGTTAGTTTTCTTTACATAAGGCTTTTTTTTGCTGTACAGCAAAGTTTTTTTTGCATGGAATATGATTTCCATTTCTGAATCTGTTATTTTAGTGTGTTTGGTAGCGAATGCTAATGCTTTTCTGAGCAGTTCTTCATTGATAGACGGATAAAAGTCTACGATGTCGAATACAATGAAGGTTGTTTTGTTTTGTTTACTCAATCCTTGGAACCATTTCACTACCTCGTTAGTGCTTTTCCAAAGATTTAGTTCAAACTTTGATCTGGTGTCCGCCACTATCTCTCGAGATGTACAGTCACAGCTGACTGTTCTTTCACTGTTTGGGGCATCTATAGAAAGAAATTAGTGATCTGCACAGAAAAGAAAAAGGGTACTTCTTAGACCTCCGTTCCCCACACATCCCTCCCTCCCCTTCCTGCCCCTTCTACCAAAATGTAAGTCCACTGTTCTCATAGCTGTATTCTGTAATGGTTGTTGTCTTTTTATTACAAACATATTGCAACAAAAGGATGGTGCTTGATCACGATGTGGCCCTCTAACCACCACGAATTTTTTCTGCTTAAAAAGTCATCTGGAATAAAATGCTGACACTGTTATAAAACATGCAGGTGCATTACATCTTTCTGTTTGCGATTTCCAGCTTTTGAATGTTTAACATAGAGCCAGCAAGGGCGCCAGCAAGCAAGCAAGTGAGAGAGAGAGGAAAAGGTAAGGATGAGTGAGGGGGTAGGGGGTAGAGAGGCTTGACTACAGGGAACATTGTCCTTGACACCAATTTTTTTCAACCCGATTTCAGATTCCAACTAGTAGTCTTAAAAGTTCTTTTACTGAAAAATAAACGAATAAAAAATGCATACCTGCAAAAGCAAAGACCTGGACGACTAGGACCGGGTAAGTCGTGTGTCACAGATGAGGCACAAGTGGTCGTCGTTCACTGAATCCCACAATCTGAGTTTGACACAATCCTGACCTCCACTGCAGTTCCTGGTATGTTGTAAACACACGGTAAAATCGTGCTGACAGGTTAATCTGAAGCACGTTCAACTCTCTCTCTCTCTCTCTCTCTCTCTCTCTCTCTCTCTCTCTCTCTCTCTCTCTCTCTCTCTCTCTCTCTCTCTCTCTCTCTCTCTCTTCTCTGTCTCTGTCTCTCTCTGTCTCTGTCTTTCTCAGTCTCTCAGTTGCTATCGCAACAGCATTGTGAGCAGAAATCATTGACTACTTTCCTGCCCTTTCCCATCGGCCCCCTCCCCATCCTTTTTTCTAGACCTCTCTCTTCCCCCGCCCCCGCCAACCCACTCCTCTTCGAAATATACTATTCTTGTTTTAATGTTCTAGCTGTAAGAAAACTTCTACTGTTGGAGCAGTGGCTGCTTCTGTCCTCCAGAGGATGAATGGTTGTGGTGTTCTATCCTCCAGAGGATGAATGGTTGTGGTGTTCTGTCCTCCAGAGGATGAATGGTTGTGGTGTTCTGTCCTCCAGAGGATGAATGGTTGGGATGTTCTGTCCTCCAGAGGAGGATGAATGGTTGGGGTCTTTTATTAAGGGGATGCCCCACTCCTGATTACCCTTTTTGTTTCAGTATTGAAAAAAAAAATGTCTTCAGCATATTTTATGGATGTAGAAGGTGTAGAGGGGGGTGGGGAGGGAGTGGTGTTGGTATTCCCCTGTGTGTGGAGTTCTACAGTCTGTGAGCAGTGGCTGTTTCTGTCTTTTAGGGAATGGAGTGGAGTGGTGTGTGTGTGTGTGTGCAGTAGTGTTGGTACAGTGTGTGTATAGAATTCTGCTATCACTGTACAATGGCTGTTTGTTTTCAGAGATGGGGGGGGGCGAAAAGGGAGAAGTACTATAGGTACACGATTTGCATGGAATTATACTTTCTCTGAGTGGTGGCTGTTTTGTTATTCAGAGGTGGAAGAGAGGGGTGCCCTATTCAGAGAGTGTGTATAGGCAGGGGGGGGGGGGGGGGGGGGGGGGCTGGGGGAGGGGAGGGGGAGGGAGGGATGTTGTCCGGACACTCAGTGAATAAAGTCCTGTTCTCTGTATGCAGCCCTTGTTTCTGTCTTTCAGAAGCGAGGGATGGGAGAAGAGGGGTGGGGCAAGGGAGGGGGGGGGGGGGGGGGGGGGGGGGGGGGGGGAGGGGTGTTTGGTACATAGTGTGTGGATGACTTTGTACCTTCTGTGGGAAACAGGTGTTTCTGTCTTTTAGAAGTAGTGTGTGTGTGTGTGTGGTGGTGGGGGGGTGGGGGGGGGGGGGGGGGGGTGGGGGTGGGGGGGGTGGGGGGGTTTGTGGTATCCTTTGTGTGCATGAAGTATTAACTTTCTGTGACCAGTGGATGTTTCTGTCTTTTTAGTGGTGAGTGGAAGGGAGGGGGTTGGCATTGTTGGTACACTCTGTGAGTACGGAGTTTCACTTTCTGTGACTTGCAGCTGTTTTAGTCTTTGAGAGGATGAGAGGGAGGTGTGTGTATGTGGGGGGGGGGGGGGGGGGGGGGGGGGGGGGGGAGGGGGGATGTGTGTGTGGAGGAGTATTGTTCGTACATTGTGTGTGTATGAAGTTTTACTTTCTGTGACCAACGGTTGTTTCTGTCGTTTAAAGGTGGGAGTTATGCGAGGGGGGCGGGGGGGGGGGGGGGGGGGTTTTTTTGCTACACTGTGTGTGTATTGAGTTTCACATTTTTAGATCTGTGGGTGTTTCTGCCCTTTAGAGAATCGGAGGATGTGGGGGGGGGGGGGGGGGGGGGGGGGAACAGAGCGGTAATGTTGGTACGGTGTGTGTGTATGAAGTTTTACTTTCTTGAGCTTTGCTGTTTCTGTCTTTTAGACGATGGAAGGGAGGGGTGCCGTTTTAGGGGGATCCCATTTCTGAATATCATTTTTCTTCGTTTTTAGAAAATGGGGTTTTGTCATTTTTATGGATCTAGAGCGTGGAGAGAAGGGGGAAGGAGGAGAGGGCAGGTGTTTTGGTACATTCTACATATGGAGTTCAACTGTCTGTGTAGCGACTGTCATTGTCTTTTACAGGACTAAAGAGAGAGAGAGAGAGAGAGAGAGAGAGACAGAGAGAGAGAGAGAGAGAGAGAGAGAGCAGCTGACTCGGGTAGTGCCAGTTTCTGATCATCCGTTTTGCCCCAAAGAGGGGAGGGGTATTATTGGTACACTGCGTATATGGAATTTATTGTCTGTGTGCAGTGGTTGATTTTGTTTTAAACATAGCTGATAATGTCAATGATACGAACAGAAAAAAAATAGTCACCATACATTGCTTTGTACATCATTACATCATTTCAATTAATTTCAAGAGTTTACATTTTCACAAGGTTTTTTCCCCCTTCTCTTTCTTTCTTCTCCCTCCCCTCCCTCCTCCCTCCCCTCCCCCTCCCTCTCCTCCACCCTCTCCTCTCTCTCCCTTCCCTTATACTCAAACTTCACGCTAAGTCTCATTCTCTCTTTAATCCCACTCCCCCTTCATATCTGCACACCCTTCCTACCTTTTTACAATGCTTATGGGATGTCTGACTATTTCTTGTCGGTTGTTACCTAGTAGTGAGGAAACATTACGGGAAAAAAAAAACGAAATCAGGAGCGTTTATATTTAGTTGAAGTTGCTATTTCTAATGTTACCGCTTATATTTAGTTCTAAATATAATTGACATAAATAAGTCAATATACATGTTTAAAAAATGGACAACAACCTTGGCTCTGTGACGATTTCCAATTTTTTAGGCATGTTTTCTAAAGAATTTGGCATTTACTCCTCAAGCAGACCTGAAGTACTGAAAGTACCTCAAGTACTGAAAGACATCCCTTCTTTTTTTCATATTTACCCAGACCCTGGTCGTTTAGTGAACAAATTGTCATGCTAGTCATAGTGGAATAGTTTGTTTACTAACGAAGAATCGCCCCTTTTTATTTCACTATAATTATCCATGTGATGTTTCCTTTTGAAACCAAAAATTGGCCACCGGCTGGTCGGACTTATCTTTACACACTCTCTGGCATTCTCACCACGATCTTTCCCTTTCTCGTTCATGCTTTACTCGTGAACGTCTCTCGTGACATGCAGACCATGGAGACGTGATAGTTTTTTCCGTGCTCAAAAAAAAGGTTGCATTTTCTGGTGTAAACCTGCCCCTTCGCCGTTCACCCTTCCCTCCCCCCCCCCCCCCCCCCTTCCCCGCCTCCTTTACCAGTGTTTTGTTGAATGACGACTTCCTACGACACATACCCCTACCCTCCGAAGTCTCGCTGTCCATCGCCGCCACCTTCCTCAAGCTTTTCCTCTCCCCTCATCCACACCCACCCTCCATTTTTAATTTCCACTTGGATCACACACACCAGATACAATAATGAACTTCATAATTCAAAAAAAAAAGAAAGAAAGAAAAAAAAAGAATGCTTATAGACATAATTCCATAATCAAACTTTATATCATACCAATCAACTATCCATGTGGAGGTGGGTGTAGAGGGGAACCGGGATGTGTGTGTGTGTGTGTGTGTGTGTGGGGGGGGGGGGGGGGGAGGGGGGGTGTTTTTAATTCTGATAGGGGGAGAATGGAGAGAAAAAAACAAACAAGATTGAACTTCCCATACATTGTGCATGTCAGGAATACCAGCTTACGCAAGGTATGTTTAAAGGATAATAGTAATCATTGGTACTAGTAGCAGCAGCAGTAGTAGTAGTAGTAGTAGTAGTAGTAGTAGTAGTAGTAGTAGTAACAACAACAACAATAATAATAATAATATAATAATAATAACAACAATAAAACATTGCGAAAATCTCTCTCTCCTTGCGAATACATCCCCCTCCCCTCCCCCTCCTTCAACTCATTGATATTCCATCCAAAGGCACATAGTGTTATACCTTGATACACGGTTGTTGTATGCACTACCATATACACATGCACATGTCTACTATTCCCAAAGACATTCGCATCAAAAGGCATATAATTTTACACATTTGTACATGTTGTATAAATCAATATATACATAAACACATGTTCCACAGACAAAGCGAGCGAGCGAGCGAGAGAGAGAGAGAGAGAGAGAGAGAGAGAGAGAGAGAGAGAGAGAGAGAGGAGAGAGAGAGAGAGTGAGAGAGAGAGAGAGAGAGAGCACTGGTTAAAACCTGAAAAAAAAAAAAAACAAAACAAAACAAAACAAAACAAAACAAAAAAAATAATACAATACTCGTCATCACCACCACAATGATAATAATCATAATAGTAATAATATAATGTGATTATTAGATTTCCTTTACGATCACCCTCCCCATCAGTCTCCTCCCCCATCCCCCCCCCCCCCCCACACACACACACTCTCTCTCAGCCCTCTCAGTAATGTTCTTATAACCATACCTGTCATTTGCTTGTTAATATTATCTCTGCATTATTTCTGTCAGTATCTCTAATAATGTTTGGATGATGTAAGTTTCTAATCTTGTTTATGAGTGTAAATCGTGTTCACACAAATGCTTGTTCCTGCAAACAAGGACGAAGAAAGGCTCAGTCACCCCCTCTCACCCCCACCCCGCCCCCTCTCCCGCAGTATATTTCCCCTTGCCTTCCTTGAAAAAAAGTCTTTGACACTCACAGTTTTACTATTATGACGACTCTTTGCCCTGGTTGTGTCTTTGGTGGGTATCTGGTTCATCTGGATCAGCAGAGATTGCTTTTTTTCCTTGGGTGTGGCGAGAGGGACCGTTTCTGACACGACTGGACCTTGCCCGGTTGTCTCTGGAAACAGCACGTCCCTGCCCTCGGATTGCAGTGTTCGGGAATCGGGGCCACGGGATGCTGACTGCCGTGGGCCTGTTGTATCTGGGGGACCTTCGGCGTGCTGGAAACCTGGTTTGCTGACAGGCGGGAGAGCGTTCGGTTAAGTAGTTCTTGGTCGGGGGAATGGGGTACAGCAGACATATCCATGTCTGAGGTTCTGATGTCATTGGCTGCCCTGCTGATCATTTCCAGGTCACCGTTGTGTATTTGTACCTTGTTGCCATTGGTCAGCAGGGCGAATGTGTTCCCTTCTTTGTCCAGCACGTCTTCACGTGAGCTAGAGGAGGCAGTGGTGGTTGATTTTGTCTTTCAGAGGATGGGAGATGGGGAATGGGTCTTGTGGTACCCTGTGTATAGAGTTTCCGTTGTTTAGAAGCGGGAAGAACGGGGAGTGTTGCTGGAATACTATGCGTATGGAGTTGTAATGTTTGTGACCAGTGGCTGTTCCTGTCTTCCAGGGGATGGTAGGGAGGGGTGCCCTTTAAGGGCTGCTCCATTTCGTGATTATTCCATTTTCTTCAGGATTCTTCAAAAGTTACCTTGTCATTGTTATGGTTGTAGAGTTTGGAGAGAGAGAGAGAGAGAGAGAGAGAGAGAGAGAGAGAGAGAGAGAGAGAGAGAGAGAGAGAGAGAGAGAGAGAGAGAGAGAAGATGAGAGGGGAGAGGAGAGGAGGGGAGGGGAGGGGAGGGGAGGGGAGGGGATGTTGTTGATACAGTCTGTGTATTGAGTTCTACTGTCTGTGTGCTGTGTTTATGTTTCAGAGGATTGAAGGGAGGAGTGCCTCATTCAGATGGTGCTCCACTTTCTGATTATGATGCTCTGCTTCGGGATTTCCTATGGTCTTGGTCATTGCAATGGATGTAAGGGCGTGTAGAGGGATGTAAGCGAAGGGGACGGGTAAGGTAGTACATTCTCTGTGTAGAGTTCTTCTATCTGTAAAGCAGTGACTGTTTCTGTCTGTCAGAGGGGGGTGAGGGAGATGACTTGGATTGTTGGTACACTCTGCTCCTACCCAGAGTTGAGTTTGCTGCGGACTCAGTTGGGAAGACTGGGGACCACACAGTCGAGTTTCATCCACTTCATGGATGCGTTTCTGAGAGTGTTGCTCAAATTTCCTGACCAACACTGCAGGTGCCTGTATCTCTCGGGCCTGGTTGACGCCGGGATATATTATGAAAGGAAGCGGAGTACAGCCCTGTCATGTAGTCTCAGACCGAAATGGAAATCCGTAGCATCATCTTAATCATCCTCATTCTCATCGATCAGCAAAAAAAAAAAAAGTCTCAAGTTCTGTGGCCCTTCATGCCATGCTCTCATGGTGACCTCAATTTCGATCGTCTGTGCCTTGGTTTGGTTCCGTCGGGGTCACCGGTATCGGCGAGTCAATGGGGGCTGTCGTTGGACGGACGTGGTGGCGCCCTCCGGAGGGAGAGCTCACTCACGCCGGCTCCGCGACTAAGCAATTATTGTCGTCAGTAGGGGGATTAGTAGGTGGTGTCCTGCGTATGTTAGATCAGAACAGGCGCCATGAACACCACCGAAGTGACTCGGCAGCAGTGCAGAGTCTCCTCCGGTGGGTTGCCTCTTGACGACTTGACATTGACTCCCTCCTGTGGATTGCCGGTGCCGGGGCGGGTACACTGCCTCTGAGGTGGTGCAGAAGTTGGGATAAAAAAAAAAAAAAAAAAAAAAAAAAAAAAAAAAAAAAAAGAATTTTCACAGAACACTTGCAATGGTCATTTACATTGAGTTGACG
>JADBJO010012172.1:35000-45000 GCA_016801955.1 Conus betulinus
AAGTTTCTGTACGGTAAAAAACATCAGCCAACGCATTTGGCTTTCGTCTAAAACACAGTGGGCTGAAGCTGTTGTCTCTGGAGTTCTCCATACAGAGTTTTCCAGTGTCTTCCATCCCATTGATGTCCACTCTCTGCTTGCAGCCTGGCCCCCACCACAGCAGGACAGGCAACACCTGAGTCGTCAGTTCACACACACATCACTTCTGAAGCAGCTCCCACTGACGCCATGTTCAGTATTCCATTGGACTTCAAATGCAACAGGTGTCCGTCAACATTTAGAAACACCGTTTAACACAGTACCCACCGTTTCGTAGAAAATTGCCACCCACGAAAACGGCAGAATAAACTGACGCGTTTGGTGGAGAAGTTTATAGTTATGGAGAATGAAATGTAGTTGCCGATGGGTAATATGGTTTGGGGCCTAATAAAGACTAACTGGACTTCGTTGAAGTAACATCAGCATCATCTGTGGTGTGAACTAACGATTGTGCGGGCAATGGCAACAGCACTTCTGTAACTACATGCGCCATTCATACAACAGCACTTCTGTAACTACATGTGCCGTTCATACAACAGCACTTCTGTAACTACACATTCATCTGTACAACAGCACTTCTGTAACTACATGTGCCGTTCAAACAACACTGAACTACATTGTTCAAACAACTGATCCATTGTATTATCACCACTACTGTCACACTACCACGCCCACTACAACTGTTTCACCCATCACAGGTACCACCGCCGCCGCCTGAAAACCGGTGGATGCAGAGGTCATTCATCAAAAAAAAACTGAAGGGAAAGCACTATGGATGGTCTACATTTCTTATGTATGGAGTTCACGTAAAGACTTGCCGTGTGCATAAATAATTCGTCTTTGATCGTATTCTCATTTTCCTCTCTTTATTTTTTCATTACATTTTTTTTCCTGTCAGTAATACAGTACAAAGTGTCTGCTTGCGTAAATGATTTTTACACTATAGATGTATTTTAGAGACAGCTCCCTTAAGACAACAGCTTCATGACATACTCTAAACTGAGACTGAAAACGTGACAAGATTCTGAGAACAGATTCAACATGGCTCCCAAACTCATGTTCAGTCCGTACCTTCAGTGTGGTCCTTTAACATCTTGACGATGTACTCAGGGCCGTTGTGTTCAGTATATTCCATGCAGTCTGTGGCGTTCTCCATGCGGATTTTGGCTCCATGCTGCAGAAGGAGCTGCACCACCTCCCTATCACCGTTCCGACAGGCAAAGTACAAAGGTGTTGTTCCATCTCGGGCCACGGCGTTGACCTCAGCTCCTCTCTGGAGAAGCGACTCGATCACTGGCAGACATCCCAGGTGGCAGAAGTTCGGCTCTTTCTCTGAAGTGTTTGGGGAGTCTGTATTGGTCTGAGGAGATTGAGTTACATCCACAAGTGCGGGCATCTTGTCCTCTTCTCTCAAGCGCGACAAGCATGATGGAGAGCGGTGGAACCCGTCATGTCCTTCACGTGGATGTCAAGGTCTTGCCTCTCGAGGAGCAGGTTGACGACCTCCCAATGTTGATGGGCCACGGCTATGAGGAGAGGCCTGGTACCTGCCATATATATTGACGATTCACGTCAGCGTTCTTCTCGAGCAGTTCCCTCACTATGTCTACGTCACCAACAAAGCATGCTTTGTGGAGGGCGCTTTCAAGTTTACTGTTCAAAATATCAACGTCAAAGCCAGGCTGATCCATGAGCCGATAAACAACCGAACGGCGCTGATGTTTGCAGGCCAAATGGAGAGGCAGTTTCACCATCCTTGTCAGGTATTGTTATGTCCCCACCCCACCGGAGGATCATGTCAAGCAGAGACAGATTACTCCGTCTGCAGGCGAGGTGAAGAGGTTGGTTACCCTGGCAGAGCTCTGAGTTCAGCAATGGAGTGTTGTCAAGCCCTGCGTCTTGCCTGCGCTTCAGAATTTTCTCAGCCACGTCGGGGTTGTTGAAGAGGACAGCGTGGTGGAACGGGGACGAGCCGTCTGCTGGGTGTCGCCATTCTAATGATGCCCCTTTCTCCAGATTCTGGCGGACCATGTTCCAGGTCCCGTTTGCACAGGAGTCAAAGAGTTCCAGGATCAGTTGGTAATAAGACCCTTGTGGCTCAGGTGATGCCATCTTACCGAAACACAAGAAAAAGAATGAAACATGATGACAAGAGAGACGGGCATTATTTGGATCTTTTCAGACCCTTCTCTTTCTTTTTTAAGATACACGGAACACAGACATCACGCTCGTCCGTGTGCAATAAAAAAAAAACAAAACAAAACAAAAAAAAAAAAAAACATCACAGCAGCCACTTCTACGTCGCATGCAGTGGTACATACCAAAGGTACTGCAGTCATAGACCAGTATTGAAGAAAAAATTGTGTATCACAAAAGGTTGTACATATATTGTGCTTTTCTTTTCTTCAACGTGTGGATCTAATATTTCAGACGACGACGCTCTCAGTTACACTTTTGTCCATTTTCCGTGCCATCTTTTGACCATCTTCTCTTTCGTCCATCTTCCGTTCCATCTTTTGACCATCTTCCGTTCCGTGTCGGTGGCATTCTGGCTCCATCCCACATGGGTATCTTTCAGTCACATCCACACCCAGGCCATGCGCTTGTGGCAGTTTCATCACCAGCGTCCCACAGGGGCCTGACATTACCCAGAGTCTTTGTGGTGGTCATCTGAGAGATACTGCACAAACTGTCTTTGATCTTTGACAGAGAGAAGCTTTTGCATGGGAGGGGACACGAAAGGAAATCTTTCCTCCAACTGTACTTCCGTTTGTCAATAGGATCGCAGCATAATGACTGAGATTACCGTCAATGTCGTCCAGTTTTTTGCTTGATAATTCTTGGAGGAACATGCTGAGCCTCTTTTCGTCAGCAAGACAAACAAAAAGAAGACATTGTATGATTTTTTTGCTTCTGCTGGCCACGCATGTTGCTCAGTCTGTGGTGATAGTAAGATGGCTGAATGCATCGCTTCACACAGGTTTAACTTTAGTGTAATATTGCTGCGCTCATGGTCATGTTGAGGCTTACAAATTTTTAGCTAAGTCTATAGTATTTTCAGTGGAAATAGAACAGACAAAAAGAGTGCAAATGTTGTACAAGTCACGTCCAGTCCAACCAAGGCGAGCAGACATGTTGGCAGAAGACATCTTCACCACCACCAGTCTTGACTACTGTGAGGTGGTGGTGTGATCCACGATCTGTCACACTGACAGCAGGAGATGGGGGACCCTCCATGTCATTCTGTCATGTGATTAATACTGCGATGTAAAAAGCACGTTTTAAAGGCCAGTCGTCCTGCTCTGTTTCCAAGTTTTATAGACATACCCTTTCCCTGTTCTATCCTATCCCCCCCCCCCCCCCCCCCTCACCTTCTGCACCGAACTTCCATTTCCTGATCCACTCCCCTCCGTCCCTTTGCCAATCACCCCCTTTCATCATTTTCTAGTTCTTATTTTTAGCAAATAACATTAAAAGTACAGATTATGATAAAGTGTTTTGTAATTTCTCTCTCTCTCTCTCTCTCTCTCTCTCTCTCTCTCTCTCTCTCTCTCTCCCTCTCTCCTCCCTCCCTCTCCCCCCTCACCCCCCCCCCCCCCCCCGAGTAGTGTGTGCAAGTACACAAGTGTGTGTCTGTACGTATATATATATATATATATATATATATATATATATGGATGTATATATGTGTCTGTATACGTGTGTCTGTGTGTGTGTGTTTGTGTGTGTGTGTGTGTGTGTGTGTGTGTTGTATGCTCGTGAGCGCTCTTTTCTTTAGGAGGGGCAGGGGAGTGGAAGGGGAAAGGGTGTATGTGGGGAAGAAGCCTCGATATATGAAAAAAAAGTTTGTATGGGGAGGGTACGCTACGCAAAAGGAAACTTTCCATGACGAGAATAAAATGCTCACCCCACCTTACACACTCTTCCTGCCACTTTCTTCTCTTCAAACACTTTTTGATTGACTTTTCTTTTTTTTTTTTTTTTTTTTTTTTTACATTTTTCATACACAATTGAAAATGACAATATAGGAGACCGTACAAGCAAAAGAACGAAGAAAAAAAACCTACATAAATTATTGAATGAAAGGGCACTTCAAGTAAACATCTAGACAGAAATGAACTGTAGCTTGAATACTAGATGGACAAGAATCTGTAGTTACATTGTAGTATTCCTGGTGACAGGCATGAATATCTATACGTCTCATACACATTACAAGTATGCAAAAAAAAAAAAAAAAAAAGTAACGGCACGATGGGTTTGCTAGCTCGTTGCTTTGTCTATTCAAAAAGTTTTTTTTTAAAAATAAAACCATTCTGCCTGAAAACTGTTGTATCTCATATTTTTTTTTTTAAGAAACATACTTTTCAGTTTCATATTTAATCTTAAGAAGGATTTAAAGTTAACATAGGGTGGTAGAGTTTCCACCTTTTACATTTGAAGATGAAAATTTTGCAAGGATTATGATATAATCAAGGACATGACTGACTTTGTATTCTTTTCATATCCAAATAGCACAAACGTTTCGTTAAGTAAAAGGTTAAAGCTATTTTCTGTGCTGGAGTCGATACATGCTTCTAACTGCCCCCCAAAACGTTTTACATGTGGACATCCCCATAACATGTGACTAATACTGTCTCTCACGTTTTTACACAAAGAACAATCCTCAGAGTTAACAACATTCACGTTTGCAAGGATGACGCTAGTTGCTAATATTCGGAGCAGATTTCTTATTTGGAACCATTTCAGTTTGATTTCTTTTATTTTCTTGGTCTTGATGAAAATGTTTTTCCAGTTAAGCTCTCTTTTCATTTTTTCATTCCATCTTTTACAATTTTGGGTTCTAATTTGTCCTTTAGCATATCATAATAAAACTTCGTTCCTTTTGGGATGGAATATATCAAGTTAAGCGTTTTGTGAGTCAATGCAACGGAATCGTTACTGTTAAGGGTTAATCCTGTTTTTTTGTGGATATAGCAACTTATAGCACCGACACATCCATTATAAGTGACAAAATCGACGTTAACACCATGTTTTTGTTTAAACTGATTCATAGTTCTCTTCAAACATTTGTTAGATACGGAACACGATTACTCCATTGGCTTAAGACGCATTCATGGGAAGTGTCTGAGAACATGACAGAAATGTTGGCACAGCTCCATGACCTTGTGGCCTAGGGGCAAAGGACTGTAAGAAGTTACCCAAGTCTGAGGCACAAAATCACCAAAGGATGGCCTGCTGTTGTGGCACTAACTCACACGGCACTATTCGAAAAGTAGGCACTAAATCGACGCTGAAGTGATTTCAAAGTGCATTGTATTTTTTTTTTTTTTTAGGTTAGTTGTGCTTGGTTCTATGTATGATATGTGATTTTTTTGTTTGAAGAAAACGAAGAAAATGAGACGCATTTTTTCACATATAAAATATCTGTCAAGCGTAGGTTCACACACGTTAAAAAAATGAGATTCCTGTCGTTTTTCATCCAGCTTATTAGTTTCCCTCAGTTGAGCATGGAAATTATAGCAAAGATTCAGTTTGCCTTCGTGTCCCCGAGCATCAGTGGCTGCTTGCATGGAGCAAATGACCCAGTGCAAGCGAGTGATTTGGTTAAGGTTGTCAAGAGGTTGCTATTACTTTCATCAGTGGCTGCTTGCATGGAGCAAATGACCCAGTGCAAGCGAGTGATTTGGTTAAGGTTGTCAAGAGTTGCTATTACTTTTCATTTCTTCCTGTCCAGTTAGTACCAGGGCCCAGACAGTGCCACAACAACACGTCCCTCTCCTTCTGCCGCCTCACCTTTCCCGACCTGAATCAGGTACCCATTCCTTTCCTTCGTTGTTCCCTTACGTGACTATTGTATTACTGTTTGGTGTACCGGTGAAAAGAAAGCCTTACGTGACTATTGTGTATCTATGAAAAGAAGGTAAGCCTTACGTGACTATTGTGTATCTATGAAAAGAAAAGCCTTACGTGACTATTGTGTATCTATGAAAAGAAAAGCCTTACGTGACTATTGTGTATCTATGAAAAAAAGGCCTTACGTGACTATTGTATCACTGTTTGGTGTATTTGTGAAAAGAAAGCCTAATTTAAAAGACGAGAAAGTTTAGAGCACCCCCTTCCCCCATCTTTTTTTTTTTTTATACATACATAGTCTTGGCGTTATAGTCATCGAGCATCGCGGCTTTAAATGTGTACTAAAACAATTCTTGTCCGCGTTACAAACTCACAGACAGAATTAAACCGTTTGAGAACGAATCAAAAGGATGGTGCTTTACCACACATCATTCCCATTAAATTCTTTTTTAGGATTAAAAAAATCCAATGTGACATGAAACAACAACATTGTTTTAAATGCTTTAAAAAAATATAGTTTCTGCCATTTTAAATTCTGATTTGCAACTTTGAATGAATGAGAGAGAGAGAGAGAGAGAGAGAGAGAGAGAGAGAGAGAGAGAGAGAGAGAGAGAGAGAGATATGAATGGACGAGGAGGTAGAGAGGCTCTACTATGGGGGACCTTGCCTTTTCTTCTTTTGGTGACGTGTGTGTGTGTGTGTGTGTGTGTGTGTGTGTGTGTGTGTGTCGTGTGTGTGTGTGTGCGTGTGTGTGTGTGTGTGTGTGTGTGTGTGTGTGTGTGTGTGTGTGTGTGTGTGTGTGTGTGTGTGTGTGTGTGTGCGTGCGTGCGTGCGTGCGTGTGTGTGTGTGTGTTCACTTTCAGATGTCAAATAGTAATCGTAGAGGTGGGCAGCTGAAAATGAACGAAACAGAAAAAAATGCATACCTGCAATCTGGAAATCTGGACTACTTGGACTAGGGAGTGAGTGCTTTATGACAAATGAGGCAGAAGTGGTGGTTGTTTCTCTCAGTCCACAGTACGAGTGTAGAAAAAAACATTCCTGCGCTCGATTGCTGTTTCTTGTTATGTTGAAAAAGCACGTTAAAATCGTGGCTGACAATTTATTCTGAAGTGTGTTCAAAGCAATCTCTCTCTCTCTCTCTCTCTCTCAACAGCTTTTTAAACAGAAACCATCGACAACATTCTTGCCTCTTTCCCCCCACCGGCCCTCTCCCCATCCCTTTCCTTGTACCACCACCTTCTCCCGTCTAAACTCCCTTCCCTTTCAAATACAGCAATTTTTTTTTTCTGTTAATGTACTGGCTGCAAAAATAAAACTTTTTTGAAAGCTTACTGTCCGTGAGCAGCGGCTGTTTTGTCTCTCAGAGGTTGAAAGGGAGGTGTGCCCTGTTTAGAATTTAGAGGCTGCTCAGTTTTCTGATTATCTTTTTTTTAGTGGGTATATATTTTTCATTGTCGTTGTTATGGGTGTAGAGCGTGGCGAGGGGGTGGAGATGAAGGGAGAGCCCTTGTAAGTACACTGTGGGTATGGAATAACTGTCTGTGAGCACCAGCCGCCGTGGCGAAGTGGTTAGCGTCGCGGACTCCCGGCTGGGAGGTCGTGGGTTCGAATCCCATCAGAGTCATGTGGGTTTTTTTTTCTGCCCTGACCGGCTCCTACCCAGAGTTGAGTTTGCTGTGTTGGTGCCCCGTTTTCTGGTTGTCTATTTTTTGGTAAACAGTATATTATGGTCATTGTCATTGTTACGGATGTAGAACGTGTGGAGGGTGGAAGAGGAAGGGAGATGTGTTGTTGTGTGGTTTCACTCTCTGCGTGTGGTGGCTGTTTTGTTTCTGTCTTTGATAGGATGGGACAGAAGGTTGCGCTAATCAGGTGGTGCCCTATTTTCTGATCATCTCTTTCGCCACGGTGTCTCTATGGTGTTAGCCATTGTGGTGGATGTAGAGCGTGTAGAGGGAGGTGAAGGAGGGGAGGGCTATCATCGGCACATTGTTTGTGTGGAATTCCGTCTATGAGCAATCATTGTTTCAGGCGGAGGGCGGGATTGTGGAGGACTTGTTGGTACACTGTGTGAATGGAGTTCTACTCTCTAGGGCAGTGGAAGTCTCTGTCTGTCAGAGGATGAGAGAGGACGTGGCATGGGAGTGAGAGCTATTGGTTCACTGCGCGTATGGAGTTCTGCTGTGTGTGAGCAGCGGCTGCTTTTGTCTTTTCTGGACGAGGGGATTAAATGTGGGGGGTGGGGTGGGGAGGAATCTGTACATTTTGTTTGTAGAGCTTACTTAAAAATAGAAAAAGAAACGCTCGGGTCTTCTTTATCATGGCTGTGGTTGTGGTGGTGGTGGTTGTGACGGTGGTGGTGGTGGTGCTGCTGCTGCTCATCATAGTTATTATTGCATACTGACTGATATGAACGTATCCTCTCTAAAGTCGTGCGTGAAAAGTTCTCATGTATTTCTTCTATCATTTTTACTCTTATTCTTTGATTTCACAAATGTATTCCTGGTTTATATGCATTGCCTTACTGATTTATCTCTTTATTTATTCAGTCATTGTTGCATCTATTTCTAAACCCTCGTCACTGCGATTTTTTAATTTTGCATGTGCTAACGTCGGCTCTTGTCAAAAGAACATAACCCTCAGCACATTTCCTGTTTATTGGAACAAAAACATGGTCACCCGGCCGGGCTTGTACTTTGTATTTTTGTTGTTTTCGTTGGCTTCTCTTGTTGTTGTTGTTGTTGTTGTTGTTGTTGTTGTTTGTTGCGTCTGTGCGTCCTTGAAAAGAACCGAAAGAGATCAAAGCGCTCTGCTTCAGTGTTCTGTGTCCGTTTTGCTGTCTGATAAGTTAACTTCGTTCTCCTGGTCACCCATGGCATTTTGCTCATTTAAAGCTGAAAGTAAGAGACATTCGTTGGCGATCTCATGTTGACGTTGACAGTCGTTTTTAGTTCGTATGGATTAAGCTCCCTGTACTTTTTGTAGTACGTATCATTCTGGGAAATCGTTTGCACTCTTTGGAATAATAATTGTACAGGCATGACCTCTGTCCTATGGCAGCAAATAGAACCATCTTCAACACACAAATCAGATGACGTAACTCTGGCAGATGAAGGATCCTAAGACAGTGGTTCAAAAACCGATTTCTAAGGTACACCACAATCTACAATTCCTTCTGAGGAATAAGGGTTTTTTCAGGTCAACACGCGGCATTCTGTTCTGAAAGTTTAATGGAAGACCGAAGCCTACTGTAGAATTTTCAACACGCACACTTGTTAAAGAAATCTGCTGTGGTTTACGAAATCAAAGGCTCTCTTTAGAACAAAGAGGAAATAAAGCTCCAGCGATCATACTTTGACGAATTGCAAATAACCGAGAGTCACAGAGCAGGGTGATGCAGGACTGTTAGTAAATGCCAGAATGAACCAGCGGGAACAGCCTATGTTGCGCATTTTTCAGACAGTCGAAACCACTTCTCAACAGGTTTGGTTGAAATTGATAGAACTATCAGTGTACACTCAGGAAATCTGCATGATTTCTTGCTCACGGAATTTGTCTTGTGTTGGCCGATTTTTGAGCAGTCTTGGACATTATGCACAATTAATTAATTGTAGGCTACTTGGGTTTAAGGAAATACACGATAAAAGGCATAGTGAATTTAAATATATATTGGTTTATATCTTATAAGTCCATAGGTTTTTCTTCGTTTTCGCTAACCAAACCAACTTTCCAAACAGCAGTGATAGAAAGATATATGAATGTCCAACGTTTCATTGTGTGGGAAAACAATGGGAGCGTGGCGAGAGTCTAGACATGATGAGAGGATGAACACTGGCGTCGTTCTGTGTGGAGTCAGTGTATTGTTGGTAAATGGCCATTTGAAATTCTGGCAGACCATTAACTTGCAGAGGTGACTAAATGTTTTTAATCAGCTTGACTAAAAATCATCGACAATAGGCCCAGTGAGGAGACCGACAGACTATGCAGAGAGAAATCTTTACACACAATCACGCGCACCTGCAAGCGCATGCATACACACATGCATGCAACAACAAAGAAAAACACGCGCACCTGCAAGCGCACGCATACACACATGCATGCGAAA
>JADBJO010012172.1:50000-59802 GCA_016801955.1 Conus betulinus
GCTTCGCCTTCCATTGTATCATCAAGTTACCCTCTTTTTCTGTGGCACAAGACAGATGAAGGAACACCGAGCTAATCGTCTGGTAATGGATTATTTTAGTTCAACGTTTGTACACCCTGCAGAAAGCTTTCCACGCATGTCACACAAGAAGTCGATCTCATTGCTCTCTCTCTCTCTGCTCTCTCTCTCTCTCTCTCTCTCTCTCTCTCTCTCTCTCTCTCTCTCTCTCTCTCTCTCTGTGCGCGCGCACGCGCACGCACGCGCGCGCGTGTGTGTGGAAGCCTTAATATATGACTGGGAAAAAAAAGGATGGGGAGAGTGTGCGAAAGGAAATCTTTCCATGACTAGAAGGAAATGCTTACACTGCTGTATAATTCGCCCTGCCACTCACTACTCTTCAAGTAATTGTTAAACTTGGACCATGATGACTCATTTTACTTCAACCACACTGTCATGTGAAGTGTCTGGAAACATGAGAGAAATGCTGACACAGTCATGTAAAGTGTCTGAAAACATGATAGAAATTCTGACACAGTCATGTAAAGTGTCTGAAAACATGACGGAAATGCTGACACATCATGGAAAGTATCTGGAAACATGACAGAAATGCTGACTCAAAGTCGCATGACCCAGCAGTGTAGCGGCAGTGAGCCCTAAGAGGTCAGCCATGTCCGAGATACACCATTACTGAAGGAAGAACCCACTGTTGGGGCTCTAACTGATACAGCACTCATTAGAGGTAGGCACCAGATCGATGCTGAAATGGTTTCAAAACGCATTGTATGTCAACAGTTAGCTGCGCCTAGTTTTATGTATGACATGTCATTTTGTTTGAATAAAAACGAAGAAAATGAGATACATTTTACATTGAAAATATCCGTTGAAGCTACGTTTGTACACGATCAAAAATAATAAGATATTTCTTGTTATTTTTTTTCATGCGGCTTGTTAGTTTACCCTCAGCTGAACATGGAAGTCATCGCAAAGATGCGGTGCGTTCGTGTTCCTGAGCATTGTTGGCTACGTGCATGGAGCAAACGACCTGATACAAACAAGTCATTTGTTTACAGTGTCAGTGAGTTGCTTTTGTTTTCATTCTTCTTGTCCAGTCAGTACCAGGGTCCAGACCGTGCCACAACAGAACGTCCCCTCCTTCTGCTGCCTTAACCTTTCCCGACCTGAATCACACACCCCTTCCTTTCTTTCATCCTTCCCGTAAACGACGTATGCGTTACTATTTGGTGTGTCTGTGCAAAAAAAAAAAATCTACAGAGAAAATTAAGTTGAGAGCACCCCCTTGCATCTTACACACCCACACCCACCCACCCACACCACACACCCACACCCACCCACCCACACCCACACCCACACACACATTCGGCGTTTTCGTTATCGAGCACCAGGCCTTTAAATGTGAACTCTAACGGTTCCTGTCTTAGCGTTACAAACTCACAGACAGAATTGAACGTTTTTGGGCGGGAATCAAAGGGATGGTGCTTGACCACCGGCTAGGGAAGCTTTTCTCCTCTTTCCCACTGTATTGTTCTTGGGAAATTTTCATTTAAAAAAATCCAATGGGACATAATGACATTGTTTTAAAACATGGGCATACTTTTTAATCAATATTTTAGACAATTTAAATCTAGTTTTACCACCTTTGATTGGTTAAGAGAGAGAGAGAGAGAGAGAGAGAGAGAGAGAGAGAGAGACAGAGACAGAGACAGAGACAGAGAGACAGTCAGTCAGACAGAGACAGTGAATGAGAGAGAGAGAGAGCAGAAAAAGAGAGAGAATGAGAGAGAGAGAGAGAGAGAGAGAGAGAGAGAGAGAGAGAGAGAGAGAGAGAGAGAGAGAGAGAGAGAGAGAGAGAGAGAGAGAGAATGGATAGGGGCTAGAGAGTATTAGATATAGCAGACCTCACCTTTTTTTCTTTTGCAAACATTTCTATGCATGTTTTTGTTGTTGTTTTTGTTGTTGTTGTAAATTTCAGATTCCAAATAGCAATCATAAAGATGAGTCGCTAAATAATGAACAAGCTAGTCCCCCCCCCCAAAAAAAAAAAAAAAAAAAAAAAAAAAAACTTGCATACCTGCAAATTCGAAGATCAGGTCTACTTGGACTAGGCGAGTGTCACAAATGAGAGACAGAAGTGGTCGTTGTTCTCTGAACCCACAATATGAACTCTCAAAAAAAAAAAAAAAGGTCCTGCTCTCGATGACAGTTCTTGTTATGTTGAAAACACACGTTAAAAAACGTGCTGACAAGTTCATCTTGAACGCGTTCAGACCACCCCCCCCCCTCTCTCTCTCTCTCTCTCTCTCTCTCTCTCTCTCTCTGGTGTGTTGCTGATTGACTACTTTCTTGCCCATTCCCGTCACCGACCCCTCTCCCCATCCCTTTCCTTGTACCACCTTCTCCCGTCTGGCTTCCCTCCCCTTCCAAATACTGCGTCTTTATGTTACTGCACTAGCTGCAAAAATAAAACTCTAATTAAACCTGCTGTCTGTGAACGAACAAAGGCTGTTTCTGTCTTTTCAGAGTCTGGAAGGCAAGTGTGCCCCAATTAGAGACTGCTCAATGTTCTGATTATCTCTTTTCAGAGGACGTATTTTAATATCGTCATTGCCATTGTTATGGATGTAGAGTGTAAAGAGGGGAGGGGGATGATGGAGAGCTATTGCAAGTACAATGTGGGTATGGAATTACTGTCTGTCAGCAGTGGCCAGATATGTTTTTCAGGGGATGGGAGGGAGGAGGTGAGTTTTGGGTACAATTCGGGAAGAGAGTTCTGCCATCTCTGTGCGACGGCCGCTTTTTTTTTGTTTTGGTTTGTTTTGCTTTTTTAGAAAAGGAAGGGAAAGCAAGGGAGGAATATCATTGGCACAATGTGTTATGGAGTTCTACAATCTTTGTGCAACGGGCCGTTTCTGTCTTTCGGGGGGGGGGGGGGGGGGGGGGGGGGGGGGGGGGGGGGGGGGGGGGGGGGTAGTGGATAAAGGGTACCGTTGGTACCCCGTGTGTATGGAGTGCCGCGTTGTGAACAGTGGTTGTTTCCATTTCTCAGGCGAGAGGGAGGGGGTACGCTGTACGAAGGTGTCCTGTTTGAGTGCAGTGGCAACTGATGTTTTTGATAGGACGAGAGGGAGGGATGTCCTATTTAAAGGACGCCGCACTTTCTGATGATCGTATTTGTTCCAGCGTTGTCAGAGTTGTGGAAGCAGAGAATGCAGAGGGTGGGGAGAGGGGGACGGATAGTGTTGATACACAATGCAGAGGGTGGGGAGAGGGGGACGGATAGTGTTGATACACAATGCAGAGGGTGGGGGAGAGGGGGACGGATAGTGTTGATACACAATGCAGAGGGTGGGGAGAAGGGGACGGATAGTGTTGATACACTTTTTGATTTCATTTCTAATGTCTGTCAGTGTGCAGTGGCTGTTTCTGTCTTTTACAGAATGAAAAGTAAGGGTGCCCTATGGAAATGACGCTCCAAATTCTGATTATTAATTTTGCTTTGGTATTTTTCAATGTTTCTTTTCCATCGATATAGACGTAGAGTGTGTAGAGGGGAGGGGGTAGGGGGAAAGAGAAGGGGTGGCATTAGCTGGTACATTTTCTGTCTGGAGTTCAACTGTTCATGGGTAGTGACTGTTTCTGACTTTCAGAGGGTAAGGCGTGGAACGGAGGCCAAGAGTTGTTGATATATAATGTGCATAGAGTTCCACTGTCTATGTGAAGTGACTCTTTCTGACTTTCAGAGGGTAAGGTGTGGCACGGAGGCCAAGAGTTGTTGATATACAGTGTGTATAGAGGTCTACTGTCTATGTGAAGTGGCTGTTTCTGACTTTCAGAGGGTAAGGTGTGGCACGGAGGCCAAGAGTTGTTGATATACAGTGTGCATAGAGGTCCACTGTCTATGTGAAGTGGCTGTTTCTGACTTTCTGAAAATGTGAGGAGGAAGGGCATCGTTGGAACACTTGGTGTATGGAGTTGTGCTGTCTGCTATAATTGTCTGTTTAGTGTATGGAGTAATGCAGTCTGCTAGTATTGCCTGTCTAGTGTATGGAATTGTGCTGTCTGCTAAAATTGCCTGTTTAGTGTATGGAGTTGTGCTGTCTACTAGCATTGCCTGTCTAGTGTATGGAGTTGTGCTGTCTGCTAGCATTGCCTGTATAGTGTATGAAGTTGTGCTGTCTGCTAGCATTGTCTGTTTAGTGTATGGAGTTGTTCTGTCTGCTATAATTCTCTGTTTAGAGTATGGAGTTGTGCTGTCTGCTAGCATTGTCTGTTTAGAGTATGGAGTTGTGCTGTCTGCTATAATTGTCTGTTTAGTGTATGGAGTTGTGCTGTCTGCTATAATTGTCTGTTTAGAGTATGGAGATGTGCTGTCTGCTATAATTGTCTGTTTAGTGTATGGAGTTGTGCTGTCTGCTATAATTGCCTGTCTAGTATATGGAGTTGTGCAGTCTGCTAGCATTGCCTGTTTAGTGTATGGAGTTGTGCAGTCTGCTATAATTGCCTGTCTAGTGTATGGAGTTGTGCAGTCTGCTGGCATTGCCTGTTTAGTGTATGGAGTTGTGCTGTCTGCTATAATTGCCTGTTTAGTGTATGGAGTTGTGCTGTCTGCTATAATTGCCTGTATAGAATATGGAGCTGTGATGTCCGCTAGCATTGTCTGTATAGTGTATGGATCTGTGATGTCCGCTAGCATTGTCTGTATAGTGTAGATAGTGTAGGGATATGTGATGTCTGCTAGCATTAATAGTAATAATAATAATAATTAATAACAATTATGGTATTTGTAATGCGCAAAATCTTGATAAAATCAACTCTCAGCGCACGGGGGGAAAAATCTGCACACACACACACACACACACACTCACGTAGACACACCCACTCACACCTACACATGCGTTATGGCTCTAAACAAAGGAATATAGAAAGGAAAATCATGTACAAAATAAATGTTAAACAGAAATATTAATGCACACACACCCACACGCTGTGGGCCGTATGGCTCTAAACACAACTAATTCAAAAAGAAAAACATTATGTACAGATGTTGCTGAATGTATCCCCCCCCCCCCCCCCCCCCACACACACACGTGGAGAGGACTATTACGAAGAAGAAAAGAGAAGAGTTTTAAGAGCAGTCTTAAAGGAAGAGAAAGTAGGCAGTTGACGGACAGAGAGTGGAAGTTTGTTCCAGGAGAGTGGGCCAGAAACGGAGAAGGCACGTGGGCCAAAGGTACTGAGTTTGGTACGTGGAATCCGGAAAGTGAAGGACCAGAGGAAGACCGGAGGGTGCGTGAGGGTGTGTAGATATTGAGTAAACTGGTTAGATAGTCAGGGGCTGCATTGTTGAAGGACTTGTACAGATAGTGTCAAGTTTATAATGTATGCGTTTCGATACAGGAAGCCAGTGAAGTTGTGACAGAAGAGGGGAGATGTGGTCAGTCTTTTTCTTCTTGAGTACAAGGCGTGCGGCATTGTTTTGAATGTGTTGTAGGGTGTGAATAGAGGATTCACTGACACCAGAAAGGAGTGAGTTACAGTAGTCGATACGAGACATAATGAAACAGAGGACAAGTTTGACAGCTGCTTCGGTAGAAAGATGTTTTCTGATCAAGCTGATGCGACGAAGGTGGTAGTAGCGAGATTTGGCGGTTTGGGTCACAAGGTTTTGCATGGAAGGGTAGAATCAAGGTGGACACCCAGATTCTTGGCGGAGTCGGAAATTGAATGGATGTGTTGCATAGATGAAGAGAAAGAGAGGGGGTACAGATGAGAGGGCTTTTGACGTGTGCTGATCAGAATTGCTTCTGCCTTGTCGTCATTGAGCTGAAGTTTGTTATTTGTCATTCTGTTCTTAACGTCAGAGTAACAGTCCGATGTGCGAGTCAAGAGGGTCTGTACATTGTCGGGTGAGTCACTGTCATGACGTTGGGTGTCATCAGCGTAGAAGTGGTGTTTAAGGGAGTGGGATTTGATGATGGTAGACAGGGCAGAGGTGTAAAGAGTGAAGAGAACAGGGCCAAGGACAGATCCTTGTGGAACACCACAGGTCAAATTTGCAGGCCTGTATAGTGTATGGAGTTGTACTGTCTGCTAGCATTGCCTGTTTAGTGTATGGAGTTGTGCTGTCTGCTAGCATTGTTTAGTGTATGGAGTTGTGCTGTCTGCTAGCATTGCCTGTTTAGTGTATGGAGTTGTGTTGTCTGCTAGTATCATATGTATAGTGTATGGAGTTGTGCTGTCTGCTAGCTAGCATCATATTATAGTGTATGGAGTTGTGCTGTCTGCTGGCATTGCCTGTTTAGTGTATGGATTTGTGCTGTCTGCTAGTATTGTCTGTTTAGTGTATGGAGTTGTGCTGTCTGCTAGCATTGTCTGTATAGTGTATGAAGTTGTGCTGTCTGCTAATATATCTGTTTAGTGTATGGATTTGTGCTGTCTGCTAGCATTGTCTGTTTAGTGTATGGAGTTTGTGCTGTCTGCTAGCATTATCTGTTTCAGTCTTTTTTTTATAGAAAGGAAGAGGGGTTTGCCCTATTTAAGGGGTGCTCCATTTTCTGGTAATTGTATTTGCTTCAGTATGTTTTCTGAAGATCTTCCTCATTGATATGGATGTAGAATGAGCGGGGGTATTTTTGGCATACTTTTTGGGATGCAGTTCGACCATCTGTGGGCAGCAGTATCTGTTTCTATCTTCCGGGGGGAGCAAAAGGGGTGCCCCTTCTTAGAGGCGGGAAGCGTGCGGGAGGGATGTTGTTGGTTCCTCTCTTTGTGAGGAGATCAACAGTCTGTAAGCAGTGATGAGTGTTTGTGCCTTTCAGAGGATGGGAGGGAGGGCGCTCTGTTTAGGGGCTGTCGTATTTTTGAATATATATGTTTTAATTAAGTATGTTTTCTATGGTGTTTGTCATTGTTATGGATGTAGATTGTGGACAGGGGGTGGGGTGGGGGGTGCGGGGAAGCAGAGGATTTACCGTTGGTACACTCTGTGTGTCGGTGTGTGTGTGTGTGTGTGTGTGTGTGTGTGTGTGTGTGTGTGTGTGTGTGTGTGTGTGTGTGTGTGTGTGTGTGTGTGTGTGTGTGTGTGTGTGTGTGTGTGTGGTGGTGTGTGTGTGTGTGTGTGTGTGTGTGTGTGTGTGTGTGTGTGTGTGTGTGTGGTGTTGAACTATCTACGAGCATTGGCTATTTCTGTCTTTCAGGGGATGCACAAAGGGTCATTTTTGGTACAATGTATGTACGTATTTCTACAATCTCTGTGCAATGACTGGTAGTGTTTCTGTGTTTTAGAGGATATGAGGGAGGGGTAACCTATTTAAGCGATGTCCCATTTTCTGGTTATTGTGTTGTTTACGGATGTTCATAGACCTTGTCACTGATATGGATGTGGAGTGTGTAGAGGGAGGGGGAAGAGGAGGGGGAGGCGTGTTCCTGGTAAACTTTTTGTATGGAGTTCTACTGTCTGTGTATAGTGACTGTTTCCGTCTTTCAGAGAATGGAAGGGAGGGGTGCCCTCTTCAGATGGAGGGGGGGGAGGGGGGGAGGGGGGGACTATTCAGGTGGTGCCCATTTTCTGATGATCCTTTTCGTTACTGTATTTTTATGGCATTAGCCATAGTCATGGATGTAGAGTGTGTACAGGTAGGTACGGGAGGGCAGGAGTATGTTTGTACAGTTTGTCTGTAATCAGTGAATGTTTCTGTCTTTCAGAAAGAGGGTGGGGGTGGGGATGAGGACTTGTTGGCACACTGTGTGTATTGAGTTCTACCTTCTGTCAGCAGTGGCAGCTTTTGTCTTTTATAGAGGAGGGGGATGGGGGATGGGGGGGGGGGGTGGGAGGAATTTGTATATTTTGTTTTAGTAGAGCTTACTTAAAAGTAAAAAAAAAAATCGCTCAGATTTTCTTTATTATGACTGTTGTGGTGGTGGTGGTGGTACTTGTGGTGGTGATGGTGGTGGTGGTGGTGTACTGTACTGCTGATGCTGCTGCAGCTGTTGCTGCTTCTTGATGATGGCAGCAATGACGAAAAGTTTGCATACTGAACTGAATGAATGTATCATCTTTTAAGTCGTGCATGAAAAGTTCACATGTATTTCTCCTATTATTTTTACTCTTATTCTTTGATTTCAAAATGTATTCCTGTTTTTTTTTATGCATTGCCTTTATTAATTTATCTCTTTATTATTCAGTAATTGTTCCATCGGTTTCTAAACCCTTCTCACTGCAACTTTTTAATGCTGCGTGTACTAACGTCGGCTCAACTCAAGAGAACATAACCCTCAGCACATTTCCTGTTTACTGGAAGAAACATGGCCACCCTGCCGAGCTTGTACCTTGGTATTTGTTGGCTGTTGTTGTTTGTTGTTGTTGTTTTGCGTGCGTCTGTGCGTCCTTGAATAAGAACCCAAAGAGATCAAAGCGCTCTGCTTCAGTGTTCTGTGTCTGTTTTGCTGTCTGATAAGTTAACTTCGTTCTCCTGGTCAACCATGTCATTTTGCTCACTTAAAGCTTAAAGTACCGAGACTTGGTTGGCGATTATGTTGCACGTTTTTTTCTGACAGTCGAAACCACTTCTCAACAGGTTTAATTGAAATTGATAGAACTGTCTGTCTACATTCGGGAAATCTACATGATTTCTTGCTTACAGAATTTGTCTGGCGTTGGCCGATTTTCGAGCAGTCTTGGACATTATGCACAATTAATGAATTGTAGACTACTTGGGTTTAAGGAAATACACTATAAAAGGCGCAGTGAATTGGAATATAAATTGGTTTATATCTTATAAGGCCATAGCTTTCTTCATTTTCATTACACAAACTTCAGAAATCAACTTTCCAAACAGCAGTGATAGGAAATATGTGAATGTCTAGCCTTTCATTGTGTGTCAAAACAGTGGGGGCGTGGCGGGAAGTGAAGACAGGGGAGAGGATGGATACTGGCGTCGTTCTGTGTGGGTTCGCTGTATTGTTGGTAAATGGCCATTTGAAATGCCGGCAGACCTTTAATCTGCAAAGGTGACTTAATGCTTTTAATCATCAGCTTGACTAAAAATCATCGACAGGCCCAGTGAGGAGACCGACAGACTATGCAGAGAGAGAAATCTTTACACACAAACACGCGCACCCGCACGCACGCATAAAACACACACACACACACACACACACACACGCGCGCGCGCGCGCGCGCGCGCGCGCGCGCGCGCACACGCACACTCACACACCCGCAGAAATACACACACACGCGCGCGCACACACACACGCGCGTACACGCACACACACAACATCAGGGATCAGTTTCTTTACATTTTTTTTTTTCATCCCCTTCAAACACGTTTTTGATTTCCATTCAAACTGCTTCTGTCAACACACAATCAGGATAGACAAAAGCAGTCTTAAAACAAAACTTGCATCAGTAAAAGTAAAATCATCTACTAAAAAAAAAAGGAAAGAAAATTTTGGACTGTAGCGTTCCCGTTTTTAAACTTGTACACAGTAAAAGATCAATCGATGCGTTGGCATTCGTCTATAAACACAGCCAGCTAAAGCCACAGTGTGTTTTGATTTCTCTTCATCCACAGCTTGGCGCTGGACAGTACTTCCAGGTGAACTCCATCCCATTGCTGCCCACAATCCAGCCGCAAGCTGACCATCACCATTGCAGTGAAACGCAGCTCTCGAGTTAACAGTTGAAACAGAGTGATGACCTTTCTGAAGTCACTCACACTGACGTCATGACTTTAAAACGGAACAGGTGCCCTTCGTCAACATGTTTAAACACATTTTAAAACAA
>JADBJO010012173.1:2500-7500 GCA_016801955.1 Conus betulinus
CACAATAAAAAAAAAATGACCGGGAATGGGGTATAGGGTGTTTTTGTGTGGAAGGGGGAGGGGTGGGGGAGAGTTGAGAGGAAAGGGTAGGAAGTAAGTGTGTACCTGCATATGTGTGTGTGTGTGTGTGTGTGTGTGCGAGTGTGCGCGCGCGCGCGCGAGCGTGTTTGTGTGTTTGTGTGTGTGTGTGTGTGTGTGCGTGCGTGTGTGTGTGTGTGTGTGTGTGTGTGTGTGTGTGTGTGTGTGTGTGTGTGGTGTGTGTGTGCGTGCGCGCGTGTGTGTGTGTGTGCGCGCGCGCGCGCGCGTGTGTGTGTGTATGTGGGTGTGTGTGTGTCTGTGTGTCTGTGTGCATAGATACAGACGCCCGAGCAGGTGCGTTTGCGTGTTAATATCCTGTACAGGCCACATCATAAGGTCATGAAATATGTACGGGCAGATCATTTGGTTTCACAATGAATTCCTCGTGACGGAGCTGAAAGCCCTGATAAATGCCAAGCATGATTTCAAAACACGTCCCGTGCTTCTGGTTTAGGGCGTTCCGCTCTCGCTGATTGTCTACGCCAAAGAGACTGTTTTCACGTTTTCATCCATGTCTATTCGCTGGTGTATCAGTCTCTGTGTGTGTGTGTGTGTGTGTGTGTGTGTGTGTGTGTGTGTGTGTGTGTGTGTGTGTGTGTGTGTGTGTGTCTGTCTGTCTGTCTGTCTGTCTCTCTGTCAAAGAGATTATGTAGAAACTATGGGACTAATTTCAAGAAAACTCGGTGGACAGGGTAAAGGGTGCCTCAGAATGAACCTATGTTGTACAGAGCCTAGGTTTAAATCCGGATCTGTTACCATCATTATTATTGTCGTTATTGTTGTTGCTGTTGTTGCTGCTGCTATTATTTTTGTTGTTATTGTTATCTTTATGTTGTTGTTGTTGTGTGCTGTTGTTGTTGTTACTGTTGTTATTATTATTAAAGATATCATCATCATCATCATCCTCATCATTATCGTCATCATCATCTTCATCATCATCATCATCATCTCTTATTATCATTAATATCATTAAGAAAACTTATTTAGCGCCTATCCTCGGCTAGAGACCAAACTCTAAACGCTTTACAAATTACGTCCTCGTGTATATAACGGGCTGCCTGCTTGGGTAAGACCAGTTGAAGAGCTTCTTGTCGGTGCTTCATTCAGTCATTTCCCACATCATTCAGGCAATATCATTCAATCAACTTCCTTCATTCTTTGGATTTTTCACACAGGGTACGTACCATGTGTAACGTGTCATCCATACCAACGGCCAAACTGGCCTTCTTTTCCGAAAATTGGTGATGGGATATTTCGTGTGTGCAAGATAATATGCAGGCGTTCGCACACGGGACTTTTTTATAGTCTCATTCGACGGATTTTTAGGGAAATGGAGTCAGAACCAATATCAACTCCGACGGAAAAATCCTACTGTACTTAAACAGCCCGGTGGAGATTTGAGCCTGCAGCCCCAGGATCACCAAGATTAGAAGTCCGGCGCACCACCAACTGAGCCATTGTTTAAAGTGCAGATCCAGGAACCGATCCACTTTGGCAGAACTCGGCTCTCTCCCGGGAACTTTTCTCTTTTCAGTGAAGTTTGCCGATGTGCGGGGGATCGGTATCAAAATGGCCGCCATTTCTGGTTGACGTTTTCTGCCTGTGAAGATCGAAGACAGACATCAGGTCCGCCGATTTTCGGAGGATCATGATCAACATCACCTCTTGTAGTTGATGGTCTCAGCTTTTGAGGATAGGAAATGGACGTCAGTTGGGCTTACAGAAGGATCGGGTTCGAAATGGCCACCATTTCAGGTTGAAGAATGATCTGTGAGGAGCTAAGATGTTAGTTAGGACTGGAATTAATTAAAGTGAGCACCATTTCTGTTGACATTTTTTTGTCTCTCACGATCTTGTTCAGGCATGAGTTTGGCGTGTGGATGTTTTCCAGGTTTGGAATCAAAATGATCACTATTTGGGGTTGACGATCCCTTTCTGTGAGGAACTAATACAGATGTTAGCCACAGATGTTTTGAGGATCGGGCAGCTCCCATTGGGAGTATCTAGAACGATTGTTTGTCAGGCGTGCCGATTTTGTACATAGAATCCGAATCATGAGTGACCACAATTTCTGGTGAAGTACTCTATCTGTGAGAACCGAAAACGGAAAACAGGCTCGTGTGTTTCTCTTGAATGTTTTGGATCAAAGCGAACATCTTTTCTGGTTAAAGTTCTTCTGTCTGATTGGATCTACAATAGATAGGAATCAGGCTTCCAATTTTTTTTTGAGAATTAGCAAAAAATGAAATACCCTTCTTACTTTATGTTTTATTTCTATGTGCGTTTAAGATAGGTATAGCAAGGCTTGATAATGTTTCGAATGTAGGTTTCAACATGAATACCATTTCTAAATAACATCCATATCTATGAGGACCTAGGTCAAATATCAGTCGTGTTTGCCGATGTTATGAGGATTGGGAACAAAATGACAACCATTTCTGGTTTATGTTCTTTGTTTGTTAGATCTAAGACAGAAGTTATTCAGGCTTACTAAAAAGAAATCAAAATGACTGTTATATCTGATTGACGCTGTCTGTCTGTGCGGACACACAAGTCAGATGTTCGTTAGGCTTACCGATTTTATTTTTTAAAGATTCATTTATCCGTTAGTGCGCAGTGTGAGTCCAAACTTTGCAGATGTAGCACAGTGTATATGACGACTTCTCAACTATTGCTTTTACCGCAGATGCACAGATAATACAGTTCTTTTCTCTGTGAGTGCGCGTGTGAGTATGTGAGCGCGCGCGCGTGTTTGTGTGTGTTTATGTGCGCTCATGCGTGCGCGCGAGCACACTTCCACGTGTTTGTGTATATTTTTGCATGCGCATTTGCGTGCGACCGTGCGCGCACGCGCGCGGGCTCCAGAGAGAGAGAGAGAGAGAGAGAGAGAGAGAGAGAGAGAGAGAGTGTGTGTGTGTGTGTGTGTGTGTGTGTGTGTGTGTGTGTGTGGTATGAAGCTGACAGGAACGTGAGAGAGAATAATTCTGACTATTTAAAAAATGAAAAAGTGCAAGGTCAACTTTTGAACTAGATTTGTCATCCATCTTTGTGACCACCTGCCAGGAACTGATCAGACAAACACGTGTGGCTTCTGCTCACGTAAGTCGTCGTATGTTGTGCAGTAGAAACGTGTGGATTTGGATCTCTCTCTCTCTCTCTCTCTCTCTCTCTCTCTCTCTCTCTCTCTCTTTGCCAAGTCATAATCACAATGTTGGAGGAAATGTGAGTATGCACTCCCCTCCCCCCCCCCCCCCCCCCCACACACACACACACACACACACACAAACGCTATTGAGACAGACAGACAGACAGACAGACAGAGAGATAGAGGGAGAGAGATGCTTCAGATACGATTTCATTGACAATGGCCTACATATAGCCTTTATGTCAGGGGGGGTGTACATCAATATTTGTAGCGCCCGAAAAAAAATAAACATATATATAGAGAGGGGGATGATGATGATGATGATGATGATGATGATGATGATGATGATGATGACAATGATGGCGATGATAATGATGTAATAATGATGATGATGATGATAATGCTGCTGCTGCTGCTGCTGCTGCTGCTGTTGCTGCTCTTAATTTCCAAAGGTATAAGAAAAGCTAGTACATAATTTTTCTTTCGGCCAGTCCTTGCCCAGGAAAAGTGACAAGGTGTGACAGGTAAACTCAAACTAAAGAAAGGTGAAAAAAATAACAAACAAAAAGACAACAGAAAAACAATCCTTTAAACGCACGCATACATTCAGAAACATAATAATGCTGAGCATACGGAGACCGTTTTCAAGCCGTGAAAGTTAGCACTACGAGGGATTTGAACCCATGACCTTCAGCTCTGCAGGCACGCTCCAACGGCCCCTGTACGTGAAATATTGTTCCACGCACGCACACACACACACACACACACACACACACACACACACACACACACACACACACACACACAACACACACACGCACGCACGCACGCACGCACGCACGCCACGCACGCACACACACACACACACACACACACACACACACACACACACACACACACACCTCTGAAAACGTGTGATACCGTTTTTTCAGAGTTAGAATAGAAGGTGACTTCTTGTCTGGGTCGTAGTTGGAGCTCAGCTGTGTCGTGATGCCGTGTCAACAATTTATTGAGCTTTTTTTTCTTTTCCCCTCAGAGATGTTTAAACAGGACGTGGAACACAACTGACAGGAGATTCCTTTTCAGACGTGAAGTCACAAACACTTTATAGGCCACAAGGTCAGGAGGTCATGTCAAGTTGTTTTTGCACCCCATTCGTTCACTTGCACGGAGATATACAAGAGAACGGTAGGTATTCTTACAACCATCTCCGGTTAGAGACTGACATCATTCGAACTCTTCAACATATGATATAAGAATTAATTTGTATAGAATTCGTGATTCCTGAGCACATGAAAAATTGACGAGAAATGTAAACTGTGAAGCGGTTTTTTTAAAATATTTTTTCATTGTTTAATTTTTTTTTCTAGATACCTTAAAGCGTGTTACTGATCATTTGTGTACTTTTCCTTTACGTTCGAGTATTGCCCTTCTAGTTTACTCATTAACAAAATGTATGTTTGGAATGCGTTATTCTTATTGTTTTCGTTGTTATTATCATTATCGTTATTGTTGTTGTTGGACTTATTATTACTATTATCATTATCATTGTTATCATTGTTATTATAACTATCATTATTTGGCTGTTTTTTCTTCCATTTCAGTGTTTGATTTTAATTCACTGATTTGCAAGGACAGAAGGCAGTGTAGCAGCCCGGCATGGTTTGCATTGTGGTGTGAATACACGCCTGTTTATGCGCACAGCGTTCACTGGTGGCCACAGAACCAGAGTGACAACCACCATGTCTTCCTCCTCCGCCTCTGTGGACGAGAGGAC
>JADBJO010012173.1:15000-17500 GCA_016801955.1 Conus betulinus
AGGTACTGCCTCCATCCAGAGCCCTCTACACCTGCAAAACCTCATAACCTGACGATCATCCAGGCGTATGCTCCAACGTCAGACCATGACGACGAGGAAATCGAGGAATTCTACGAACAGATTGACTGCATCATAGCAACAATCCCAAAGAAAGACATGCTCATAATCAAGGGAGACTGGAATGCCAAGGTTGGCCCAGATGCCTACCGGAATTGGAGTTTGCCAAAAGCCATCGACTTACCCTAGCCAACACTCTCCACCCACACAAGCTGTCCAGAATCACAACCTGGCACTCACCAAATGGGCAAGTTCACAACCAAGTAGACTTCATTCTGGCCCCACAACGCTACAAGTCCAGCATCAACAAAGCAAAAACAAGAACATTCCCAGGCGCTGACATTGGCAGCAATCACGATCTTGTCCTGGCAACCTTCAAGCTCAACGTGAAGTGTAAGCGTTGTCCAAAGAACCCCCGCATTCGCTTTAACCCAGAGAAGTTGAAGGACCCCCGAAATTGCAGAGGTGTTCCAGGCTCAAGTAGGCGGGAAGTTTGCTGCCCTCAACTTAGTGGACAGCGATGTAGACACCCTTGCTAATAACATCAAAGAGGCGCTAACTACAACAGCTGAAGAAGTTGTGGAAAGAAGCGAATGAAGGTCCAGCCTTGGGTTACAAACGAGGTCTTAGATCTATGTGACAAGAGGCGGGAACTAAGAGGAAAGAAACACTCCAGCGACGAAGCCAGGATGCAGTACCAACAGGTGAACACAGAGAAGTCAGGAAGAAGATAAAGACAGCTGAGGAAAATTGGATAGAGGAGCAGTGCGAAGCAATCGAGAAAGGCATGGAAGCAGGGAACAGCAAAGAAGCCTACAACACACTCAAGACCCTCAATAAGACTAACCAGACAAGATCAGCGGTCATCGAAGATAAGGATGGCAAGCTTCTAACAGAGAATGAAGAAGTCCTGAAGAGGTGGACAGAATACTGTGAGGGCCTCTACAATTACCAGCTCAATCCAGACACATCCATTTTGCAGGACACAACAACGACCCGCAGACAGCGAGAGAACAGTCTCCAAGTACTGAAGGAGGAGGTTGAGGCCGCGATACAGAGTCTGAAGCCAGGGAAATCCCCAGGAGTGGACAATGTCCCAGCTGAGCTTTTGAAATACGGAGGGAAAGAGACCACAGAGGCTCTAACAATGCTATGTCAGAAGATCTGGACAGAAAAGACGTGGCCAACAGAGTGGACCCGTCATGGTGATTCCCTTACCCAAGAAGGGCAATTTCAAACAATGCCAAAACTACAGGACCATAAGTCTGATCAGCCACCCCAGCAAAGTCATTTTTTCGCATCATCCTGAACGGACTGAAATCCAAGGCTGAGGAACTGCTATCAGAAGAACAAGCAGGGATTTTAGAAGGGCGGAGCACTGTGGAACAAATTTTCAACTGCCGAGTCCTGATTTGAAAGCATCTACAACAACCAAAAGGACCTCTTCCACAGCTTCATCGACTTTAAGAAGGCATTTGACCGGGTGTGGCACAACGTCCTATGGCAGGTTCTCATAGACTTCAACATTGATGAGAGGCTCGTCCAAGTCATCCAGGCCCTGTACGACCACTCCAGCAGCACAGTACTCCTCAACAGCCAGCCAGCAGGGCCAGTTCTTCCCGACCACAGTCGGAGTCAGACAAGGGTGCCTACTATCTCCAGTCCTTTTTAACATCTTTCTGGAGAGAATCATGCAAGAGACCCTCGAAGACATCACACCTCCATCAGCATTGGCGGCAGGCCGGTCTGCAACCTTCGTTTTTCAGCAACACCGAGTTCCAGGATCCCACGAACAGACTTGTCACAAGAGAGCAAGTGCCTACGGCATGGAGGTCAGCACAGAGAAGTCAAAGGTCATGGCCAACAGCACGACTAACAGCAGTGCCAACATAACCATGAATGGTGAGCCCCTGGAAGAAGTGACCAGCTTCAGGTAGGTGGAAGCAACCCTATCGAAAGATGGCACCTGCACGGCAGAAATCCGAATCAGAATCAACTCTGCATCAGCAGCGATGGCCAGACTGAACAGGGTGTGGAAGAACAACATCAAATTCCACACAAAATTCCGGCACTACAAGTCACTAGTGGTCTGCATCCTGTTATAAGGCTGCGAAACATGGACACTGATGGCCAAAACAGAAAGAAGTCCAGGCGTTTGAGACCAGGTGCTTGAGGAAACTACTCCGCATCTCCTACAAAGAACACAAGACCAATGATTATGTGCGGAACGTTGTCACCAACCTAGTTGGGCCCCACGAACCAACTCTGGCAACCGTCAAATGATGAAAGATAGCATGGTTTGGCCACGTCATATGTCACAACACCCTCTCCAAAACCAGACGAGGGCACAGACGAGGACGGCCGAGAAAGAGCTGGTCATATAATGTAAAGGACTGGACCAAAATGGTCATGTCAGATCTCCTCACGACAGCTACAAACAGAA
>JADBJO010012173.1:22500-26140 GCA_016801955.1 Conus betulinus
GACAGCTTAGAACGAACGAGTGATATTGCCAGATGTTTCCATGTTTTTACATCCTGGCACCAGCTTTGCTTGCTTAATTTTCAAAAAATTTAAACTTTTCCTAGCCTGGTTTAAGAGATAATCAATGTGAACTTTCCATGTCAATTTAGATGTGAAGTAAACTCCTAAGAATTTTTACTGAGTGGACATACTGAAGTGTTATTCCATCAAGTCTAAAAGACGGCAGATCAACAGGATCATCACCATTATTGAATAACACTATATACGTTTTTTCATGGGAAAGTTTCAGTCAGTCCATTTTCAAACAAGTACTTACTCAGATTATTTAGCTCTGCCTGATACATTTTTTTTTTTTGTAATAGTTGATTGATCTTTTTGGCGTGCTTTTTCTTAGAGTAGCATTTATCCACATACACAGATCATCAGCATACTGCACAACGGTAGCGTTTGTAGTTACGTGCTTTGGGAGATCATGTAACAAAATATTAAATAACATTGGAGCAATTACGGAACCTTGGGGAATGCCCATTTCCAACGATTTGAAATTTGAATATGTGTTTTCTACCCTGACTTGCAAACTTCTTTCTGATAAAAATTCTCTAACGTAGTTATAAAAATTACCAGATATGCCAATTTTCTTCAGCTTATAAAGCAATCTAGCATGCCACACGCTGTCAAAGGCTTTTTTAACATAACATAAAAAATGTCGCCAAAGTACTCTTTCGCCTGGCAAATTGATGCTTAATTTGTGTTGTTAATTTTACAATGTGGTTGGTTGTTGATCTTCCTTTTCTGAAGCCTGCTTGATTAATAGGTATTATTTCATTTTTATCACAAAAATAGATATGTGTATGTGTGCGTATGCGTGTGTGTGTGTGTGTGTGTGTGTGTGTGTGTGTGTGTGTGTGTGTGTGTGTGTGTGTGTGTGTGTGTGTGTGTGTGTGTGTGTGTGTGTGTGTGATACAGGGGTGGAGATAGGCACAGTGGTGGGTATGATGACGTCAGGTTTACTCAGTGAGTACGGATTTGCCGGCGGCTGGCCCTCCATCTTCTACATCCATGGTACACCGCTGTCTGTCTGTCTGTCTGTCTGTCTATCTATCTATCTGCCGTCTGTCTGTCTGTCTGCCTCTCCGTCTGTCTGTCTGTCTGTCTGTCTGTCTCGATCTATCTCTGTTTTTTGCTCTCTTTCTCGTTCTGTTTGTGTATATGTGTGCGTGCTTGCGTGCGTGCTTGCGCGCATGTGTGAGCATGTGTGAGCATGTGTGTATATATACACACACACACACATCTTTTTAATTTATGTAGTAAGATTTAGGTCTAATGTTTCGGCCACAAAAGACGGGAAAGTTGATGAGTCTGATTCAGGGATACTGGGGTATGTGTGGTTTGTACTGTAGGTGGATGTGTTTTATAGGGATATACTGGGCTGTGTGTGTGGGGTGTTATGCTGAATAATGTGTTTTATACAGGCATATTGGGCTATGTGTGGGTTGTGATATGAATATGCTTTATACAGCCATACTGGGCTATGTGTAGGTTGGGATGTGAATAATATGTTTTATACAGGCATACTGGGCTAAGTGTAGGTTGGGATGTGAATAATATGTTTTATACAGGTATACTGGGCTAAGTGTAGGTTGGGATGTGAATGATATGTTTGATACAGGCATACTGGGCTTTGTGTAGGCTGTGATGTAATGATATGTTTTGTACAGGCATACTGGGCTTTGTGTAGGCTTTCATATGAATGATATTTTTTTTATACAGGCATATTGGACTATGTGTAGGGCTGTGATGTGAATGATATTTTTATACAGACATGCTGGGTTATGTGTGTAGGTTGTCATATGGATGATATGTTTCATATAGGCATATAGGGCTACGCGTAGGTTGTGATGCAAATGATATTTTTTATACAGGCATACTGGGCTTTGTGTTGGCTGTGATGTGATGATATGTTTTTATGCAAGTATACTGGGCTTTGTGTACGTTGTGATGTAAATGTGTTTTTATACAGGCACACTGGGCTATATGTAGGTTGTGATGCGAATGATATGTTTTATACAGGCATACTGGGCTAGGTGTAGGTTGGGATGAGAATGATATGTTTTTTATAGGAATACTGGGCTTTGTGTAGGTTGTGATGTGAATGATATGTTTTATATAGGCATACTGTACTGGGCTATGTGTAGGTTGTGATGTGAATGATATGTTTCATACAGGCTTACTGGGCTATGTGTAGGTTGGGATGTGAATGATATGTTTTATACAGACATACTGGGCTAAGTGTAGGTTGGGATGTGAATATTATGTTTTATACAGGCATACTGGGCTTTGTGTGGGTTGGGATGTGAATGCTGTATTTTGAATAGACATACTGGGCTTTGTGCGGGTTGGAATGTGAATGATATGTTTTATATAGGCATACTGGGCTAAGTGTAGGTTGGGATGTGAATGATATGTTTTATACAGGCATACTGGGCTTTGTGTGGGTTGGGATGTGAATGATGTATTTTAAATAGACATACTGGGCTTTGTGCGGGTTGGAATGTGAGTGATATGTTTTATATAGGCATACTGGGCTAAGTGTAGGTTGGGATATGAATGATATATTTTTATACAGGCATACTGGGCTTTGTATGGGTTGGAATGTGAATGATATGTTTTATACAGGCATACTGGGCTCTGTATAGATTGGATGTGAATTATACGTTTTATACAAGCATACTGGGCTTTGTGTACGTTGTGATGTAAATATGTTTTACACAGGCATACTGGGCTATGTGTGGGTTGTGATGCGAATGATATATTTTATACAGGCATACTGGGCTTTGTGTAGGTAGGAATGTGAATGATATGTTTTATATAGGCATTCTGGGCTTTGTGTAAGCTATGATGTGAATGATATGTTCTATAGAGGCATAATGGGCTTCGATTAGGCTGTGATGTGAATGATACGTTTTATGCAAGCATACTGAGCTATATATAGTTGTGATGTGAATGATATGTTTTATAAAGGCATACTGGGCCAAGCGTAGGTTGTGATGTGGATGTTGTGTTTCGTACAGGCATGCTGGGCTGTGTCTCGGATTTTCTTTCATACAGGCATACCAGACAGTAATGTGACTGTGAAATAGACACATCATATGTGTGTGGATGCTGATGCTGAAAGTGCCTGACACAGGCACACTAGGATGTGTGTATGGGCTGTGATGTGGAGGATGTGTTAACAGCACGCTGTGTGGGGACAGTGATGTGGATGTGGATGGCGATGTGGATCATAATATGGCTGGTACGTGTCATGTGTGGATGTGGGCGACGATGTGTGGATGATGTGTCTGCTGCAGGCACACTGGGGGTGTGTGTGGGCTGTGATGTGGGTCAGTCTGATTCGTGACTCACCTGACAAACACCCGCGCATCACGGCCAGGGAGAAAGCCTACATTGCCGCCACGGTGGCCCCCAGAAAGGTAATTCGGAGGACATGTTTGGTGGCAACACGCTTGTCCTGATATCTAATAATAACAACAACAATAATATGCTAATGAGGAGTTTTATGATAAGAATATTAACAGTAATAATGATATGATAATAGTAATTGATAAGAATAGGAAAAAAGGATAATGCTAGTATTGAA
>JADBJO010012173.1:31589-39089 GCA_016801955.1 Conus betulinus
ACCATGGATAGTGAAAATGACAGGGAAATAGGAGGCAGCAATTCTACATCACAATGTAGAACACGGCACTGACAGGAATAACAGCATACCGTACATTATGAGATATGGCATTAGCAGGAAAGTCAGTAAATGTACCAGACAATACACAGTGGCGAAGTTAAAGATAGTAAATACATGGCACAGTACAGATCATGGCTCTGATAGGAAGGACAATAAATACACCACACATGGCAAAATGCGCTATTGACAGGAAAGATCAAACCAGTACAACGCAGAGTGTTCGAGGACAGGAAAGACCGCAATACTTCACACCATTTACAATCAATAACTCAATTAATTCAATAGGTGAACAAAATTCATTATCTTTTGAAACTGTCCCCTTTTGACTTGCATGAGTTGCTGTTATCATGCCGTTTTGGTTCTCCCTCTCTCTCTCTCTCTCTCTCTCTCTCTCTCTCTCTCTCTCTCTCTCTCTCTCTCTCTCTCTGTGCGTGCGTGCGTGCGTGGACGTGGTGTGTGTGTGTGTGTGTGTGTGTGTGTGTGTGTGTGTGTGTGTGTGTGTGTGTGTGTGTGTGTGTGTGTGTGTGTGTGTGTGTGAACTGGAAGACTGAAACGTTAGAATTTTCTCAGCAGGTGTAAGCATGAGCACGATCATACTTAGCAGAATGGCAAGTATATTTAAGACTTTGCAGTCATCCCATCTGAAGATTGCACTTCATCATAATGTCCATAAACCTGTAAAATCGAATTCACAAAAGTGTGATTTGCTTGGAAATTAAGATCGCTTTAGAATCGCTACTCTTTTACAATGACTAAAGACTTTGTACATGGCATCATATACCAAAATGATAGTGTGTGCACACGCGCGCGTGTGTGTATATGTATGCGTGCACGCGTGCGTGTGTGTGTGTGCGTGCGTGGGGTGGGTGCGAGAGTGCGTACGTGTGTGTGTGTGTGTGTGTGTGTGTGTGTGTGTGTGTGTGGTGTGTGTGTGTGTGTGTGTGTGTGTGTGTGTGTGTCCTTAACTGAACTAGTTTTTTTGTGGTTTATTTTCATACACTACTATTAAATCTTATATAATACAAATTCTTGTGTTTTCGCATTTTTGACACTGAAGAATCAACAAATGGAGTTCACGCATGGAACTCTGTGTAGTTTTGTTTCCAATGTTAGTGTATACGCCTTGGTCATACTGAGATTGGAGTTACGTGTTGTTTGAAAAAAAATGATGGAAAGGTTTGAGAGAAAGCTGCCCAGGCCTATAAACCCTGCGCTTTGGTCCTCCCCAGGTGCAGTGCTGGTCGCGGTCTTTTACATCACAGCAGGCTACGTTCCCGAGGACCTCCCTGTCGTCGCCATTTCTTTGCTGACCCTGGCAGTCGGCTGTAGCGCCCTGTGTTTCTTGCTGTCTACGAGTCTGCCACCTGGACATCGCCCCCAGGTTTGGAGGTCTGTGAACCGCCAGACTGCCCCCCCCCCCCCCCCCCGCCACCCCCCCACCCCCCCCCTATCACCTTGTCCCTTTCACTTCCCACTTCCCCTGCCTCTTCCGTTTTCCCTTCCTCCCCTAAGGCGCTGATGCTCCTTCCCACCCCTCAGATCATCTCAGTCTTTTCCAGATTCAGAGCATTGTGTCACTTTGTGACGTTTGCCTACTGTGCACGCTTCAACGATGCAATGACAATTCGTTACTATTTGAAGAGTGGGAAGAACGTCTAATCCAAGTCCCTGTCACGAATTGTAATACCAATATCCTGGCAAGTAGGACTATGCAGGAATGATGATGTTTTTCCATTTGTGTGCCAGCCACAGAAGGTAGTGAGGATGCAAAATGTCCTGCTTCATGTTGCATTTTGCGCCAAATATGAGAAGATAAGTGGAAGTTGATTGTTCTTCGTTTTCATTGTCCTGAATGTTATTTGTTTTTGGATGAAGAAGACACAAGAGGTCGAAATGCGTCTTTTTTTTTTTTGTCCCGTGATCTGTTTGTCTGTATTGCCTTGAGGAACTAAAAACTTTTCTTTTTAAAGTTTAGATACTGGCTGATTTCCTGCTTGAAAATCAACAGGTACGCATTGCCTGTAGCTGAAGTGACGATATGCAGAATTCGTCCATCAGGAATTCCTACATTTTAACTCTGAAAGTTAGCCAAACTGCAGTCCTTTGTTGATGCCAGGACAGCTTTGGAAAGAAAGCGAAAAGTACAGCCCCGTCACGTAGTCACCGACTGGAACAGAAACTCCATAACATAATCTTAATCAACCTGAGGATAAGGATCATCATCAATTCTCTGTGCTTTGGGAATGTACACTCCATCAGCTATCATCCATCAGATACTTCTCTTTCAGTTCGTTCATGCTCATCTCATTGCTCTGTGGAGCTACTCTGGGACACCATTTAGGTCCTGGTTAAGATTTGGCTCTGGCTTTCTTAATCACTTTCTCTGCCTCATTCAGTGTGGGTGGCTTGTCACTGACCTTTCTCTCTGGGGGTGTCTCCTTGCATGTTCTGTGTGCTCTGTGCTGTCATTTCTGCCAGGCCATTTGGTGTGGTAAGCAGCATTCGTTTGGAGTTATTGCCTGTAATTATTTCATCATGGGAGCAAGAGTTACCGTACTTGTTTGTTATTTTCTCTCTGGCGCTGCAGACCGCACCAGTACCTGGATTTTAAGTGGCCTTTCGCCCTGAGGGTCAGACTATGCCTCCTGGCTACTCCAAGAGTTCTGTTTCTTTGTTCATGCAGAGTGTTCCCGAATCTGACTTTTCGAATAGTTTTCTGGAGAACTGCAAGAAGTCTCTGAAGATGCGCTGCTAGTTTGTGCTGTTTTTGCTCTGCCTTTTCTTGCTGATTAGGGTTAGCAGGGGGCACTGTGTTTGAATTCCACGTCTTCCCTGAGCTTCTCTAGCCCTTTCCTCTCGGCTTCTGTGGCAGCCCTCTGTATAGATTTCAATTCTGAACTCCTTACACTCCAAAGGGGATGAGCCGCAACCCGGTTTATTACTCCTAAATGCCCCCTCCTGACAACAAAAATATTTCTGCCACCATTGGAACCAGCACGACCTGGATAGCTTGGTGTCTCCCCCTCCCCCTCCCCCCCCCCCCCCCCCCCCCCCCCCCCCCCCCCCATCACCATTTCGTTTTAGATGTAGTTTTCATACCATTAATGCATGCGGAGTTTTGCGTCAAGCTTTGTTGTATTGGACGAGTTTTTTATGAATCGCACGATTTTGTTCCCTCTACCTGGGTCATGTGGAAGACAGGCTTGATAATGCCAAACATCATTGACGGTTCCATTCGGCGGTTAGTGATTGTGGATTGACATCGTGTGGCGGTGGGCTGCTCAAGCGGTTCCAGAAAAACGAACATTCAGCAGTTCGGTGTATCATCCATGGTGCTAAAGTTCCCTCCCCTGCCTCGGTTTTCCTGTGACAAACGTGAAATCATTGCACACCACAAAAACAGTCAGCTAACCAGCCGCTGTGGCGAAGTGGGTTAGCGTCGCGCACTCCCGGCTGGGAGGTCGTGGGTTCGAATCGCATCAGAGTCATGTGGGTTTTTCTACCCCGACTGGCTCCTACCCATAGTTGAGTTTGCTGCGGACTCAGTTGGGAAGACTGGGACCACACAGTTGAGTTACATCCACTTAATGGATGCGTTTCTGAGAGTGTTGCTCAAATTTCCTGACCAACACTGCAGGTGCCTGTATCTCTTGGGCCTGGTTGACGCCGGGATATATTATGAAAGGAAGCGTAGAGTACAGCCCTGACATGTAGTCTCGGACCGAAATGGAAATCCGTAGCATCATCTTCATCATCCTCATTCCCATCGATCAGCATTAAAAAAAAAAAAAAAAAAAACAATCAGCTAGACTCTCGCGCACAGATTCTCACTGCAGCGGAACTGGCAACTCCCCTTCTGACGCATATGTAAAATGAGGGAAGTTACATACAATCATCCTGTTACTACAGTGTGTGTGTGCGCGCGCACGTGTGTACGTGTGTGTGTGTGTGTGTGTGTGTGTGTGTGTGTGTGTGTGTGTGTGTGTGTGTGTCATTCGGCACTATGTTAAAGATAGGCAGAGACATTGGAAAGCACCATGAAGAGAAGAAGAATGAATGAAATGAGACGTGTGTGTCCGTCAGGCACGCTGATAGGACTGACCAGCACTGTCGCTAACACCTCAGGGTTCATTGCCCCGATGTTGGCTGGGCTCCTGACGCAAAATCAGGTCAGTTGGTTTAGCTGTTGCTCTGTTTCCCCGTCATGACCCTTGGATATTTGACGGCACACTCAACACAGCTCGGGCTCGTGTGTGTGTGTGTGTGTGTGTGTGAAAACACTGGATTTGAGCAGGCCGTAAGGATTGCAGGCTGATGCAAGACATTACAAAAAGAAACAATAATGAGACCTGACCCTAAAACCTTCTCTCTCTATAGCATGAGTACAGTAAATAATAAAGTCCACCGCAGCAAAATTGTACCTCTTAAAAACATTTTTTTACGCTTGAATTGATAGGAGTACGAGCAGGAAATCTTCACGAAATGCATTGCATACTGTGTGGTTCTTCCAAAGTCAAGTTCCAAAGGACCAGCAGTTCACAATTGTGAAGTTCTGTTCTGATCTTCTCAGGTTTGCTCACGGATCCGGCTCATAAGTCTACCTCATGAACGGAAAGAATTCAGAAAGATTTGGCATTTTTATATACAACATGATACTTGTTATAACCACATTCTTATATACAGATATGTATGTTCTCAAAGTCCAAAAATTACAATTTTGGCGGGTATTAAATTGTCAATAATAGATCTGATATAGATTTTCACGACTTGAAATTATTCACACAGGTGACACAAATAGGTTTTCACTTTCAAAAACAAGTGATTTCAAGAGAAATTTTAAATAACTCTGACTCTGTTCTTTTTTTTCCATTTTGTAAAAAAAAAGATTTGGCACAAATGACCTTGCCGTGGTTGCCGTGGTCGGAAGGCTTGCGTCGTCCGCTGATCCCTTAGGCTCTGCTGATGAGGGCATCAACACTTGAATGGAAGGCTAGTTTTCGTAAACTCTTTTGGGCCTGTGCAGCCAAGTTGCTGACTGGCCTAAGCACAGCGTGGTAGGAATTGATGCCCCTGATAAGGTCTCCCATGTTCGGTTAGGGGTGAAGGCCCTGACAAAATGTATCCCGACTTTTACCCGTTCTGTCTTCTGCCTTTCATTACGGATCTTTTCTGTCTTCTTCTCCCATTCGGATCCTCTGTTCCACGTTCTATCTTTCTCTGTGGTCTTCTTAAGATACGCCGCGTTGCCGTGCGATGCGACCTGTGAAAGAGGGGAATGAGATCGTGGTGATGGAGAGGGCAGATGCTCTCAACACATCGCTTTGTCTCGGACCTCTCCTAGACAGGAAGTACACATTGCCTCATGTATATCTATCGGCTACCCCTGTTTGGGGTTGGGTCAAGACCGGCAGTTCCTATGCTGACCCAGCTAACACCCTGTGGTGCTGAGTTCTCTGTTTCTGCGAGTTGAGCATGATCAGGGGAGACAAGGACGGCTGGTTTCTGCTTGTTGTATATCCCTCCCGAAGCCTGCAAGAAATGAATGTCATGGCCTTAGTCCCTTAGTCAGACTGCATGGTGGATGGGTAACGGGAGGGCTGAAATTCAACATGGTTATTTCACTAAAATCATCATACCGCCCCTCCCCCCCCCCCCCCCCCCCCCCCCCCTCCCGGCCCCTTCCAAGAAAAGGGAAGAAAGAAAATGAACTACGAATAAAATCTAGACCATCTCAGCTCTCTGATATGGACAGCGACTCGGACACAGTAGCGAGGAAAAATACAGGCTCTGGGGTTCCTTGGTTACTGCTGGAAGGAACGAAAGAAGAAAAGCTTGTTTCTGGGGTGAGCTCTTTTTGTGATCCAACAACGCTTCCCAAGTATTCCAGGCGACCGTAAATCTATCCCATGGCTTCGAATGGCTCTTTCCTCATCGAATGCCAGTCAAAACACCTATCAGACTAGCCTTGAAATGCCACAAGATTTGGCCGGCAGGGAAATCAGGGAGTCTGCACGCAAGTAACTGAACTCATCTACAGAAGTCTCAGACTTTCAGAGAGAGAGAGAGAGAGAGAGAGAGAGAGAGAGAGAGAGAGAGAGAGAGGCAAACAACGTATTCCAATCAGTTATAGAACATTACGTGTAGCAGTCTGGATATGTTCGAAGATTCTGAAGCAAATAGAATGAAAAAAAAGTGAAAAATGCAAAACCTGTGTAAGAATAAACTAGCTCTCTACGGAATGTATGTTATGTTGCTAAGATTACATAAAACAAACAAACAAAGGGTTCAACCAAAGGATCCTATTTGCTAAATATTTTGTTTATAACTGTAGAGCCAACAAAACATAAACTTACATTTAACATTTTTAACGAGTGAAAGAGCAATAATAAAACTGCAGAATTTGTATTCAGCGTTCTGTATAGAAATGCCATAGAAAGTGGTTTCTACGTCGAACAATTACTGAAAAACACATAAGAATGACGATGTCAGTTTTAGAAAACTAGTTATTTTCAAATATTTTCAACAGATTGTTGTACCTTTGCGATTTCGCCCTGGTTGTTCATACAACTCAGTGTGTTGATGACAAGTATGGAACCATGAGTTTGTTAGATTCATTGCTTTATCCTTTTTTTTTTTGTTGACATAGAAAACATTTGCAGTTTAAAGCGCAAAGAGGGGACCGTAATAAAATAGCATCGAGATGCAAGACTCACTCATTCTATCCCACCGTCACGCATGTGTGTGTATATGTCTGTAAACAAAGTACATGAAACCATCTTCTCTCTCTCTCTCTCTCTCTCTCTCTCTCTCTCTCTCTCTCTCTGTCTCTCTCTCTCTCTCTCTCTCTCTCTCTCTCTCTCTCTCTCTTTTTTTATACCTTGCAGCAAACCGTCGAAGCAGTGGCGCATCTTCTTCTGCATCATCGCAGGCCTGTACCTGGTCGGGGCGCTAGTCTTTCTGCTGTGGGGGGAGAGGGGAGGTGCAGGAGTGGGCCAAAGACCGCTCTTTTTCTGCTCCACCTTCGTCAGCCACAGCGGGAAAATGAAGACAGCACCACGGAAAAACAGGACGGATGGAGGAGGGAATGAGTCATGTTTTTGCTGATGCTTACTAATTTTCTTCATTAAATTACTCAGTCATAATAATTTAATGCATTATCGGATTTTTGTTAGATGATGTTTTGGTTTTGGAGGTCTCTAAGTTTATGTGGAGTCACATTCAGGGTTAGAATAGTGGGGGGGGGGGGGGAACACACGAGGTTTTCTGGTGTACCGCTTTGAAACCAACATTTCCACCCTGTGTGGATGATACACCAAGGCTATTTCCAAGGACCACCATTTCCACCAGGTGTGGATGATATACCGGGGCCATTTCCAAGGACCACCATTTCCACCAGGTGTGGATGATGACACCAAGGCCATTTCCAAGGACCACCATTTC
>JADBJO010012173.1:44089-59796 GCA_016801955.1 Conus betulinus
CCCGGTGGAGATTGAGCCTGCAACCCCAGGGATCACTAAGATTACAAGTCTGGCGCACCACCAACTGAGCCATTGTTTAAAGTGCAGATCCAGGAAACCGATCCACTTTGGCAGAACTCGGCTCTCTCCCGAGAACTTTTCTCTTTTCAGTGAAGTTTGCCGATGTGTGGTGTGTCGGTATCAAAATGGCCGCCATTTCTGGTTGACGTTTTCTGCCTGTGACGATCGAAGACAGATATCAGGTCTGCCGATTTTCGGAGGATCATGATCAACATCACCTCTTGTAGTTGATGGTCTCAGCTTTTGAGGATGGGAAATGGACGTCAGCTGGGCTTACAGAAGGATCGGGGTTAAAAATGGCCACCATTTCTGGTTGAAGAATGATCTGTGAGGAGCTAAGATGTTAGTTAGGACTGGAATTATTAAAGTGAGCACCATTTCTGAGTTGACATTTGTTGTCTCTCACGATCTTGTTTAGGCATGAGTTTGGCGTGTGGATGTTTCCAGGTTTGGAATCAAAATGATCACTATTTGGGGTTGACGATCCCTTTCTGTGAGGAACTAATACAGATGTTAGCCACAGATGTTTTGAGGATCGGGCAGCTCCCATTAGCAGTATCTAGAACGATGTTTGTCAGGCGTGCCGATTTTGTACATAGAATCCGAATCATGAGTGACCACAATTTCTGGTAAAGTACTTTATCTGTGAGAACCGAAAACGGAAAACAGGCTCGTGTGTTTTCTCTTGAATGTTTTGGATCAAAGCGAACATCTTTTCTGGTTAAAGTTTCTTCTGTCTGATTGGATCTACAACAGATAGGAATCAGGCTTCCAATTTTTTAGGATTAGCAAAAAATGAAATATCATTCTTACTTTATGCTTTATTTCTATGTGCGTTTAAGATAGGTATAGCATGGCTTGATAATGTTTCGAATGTAGGTTTCAACATGAATACCATTTCTACATAACATCCATATCTATGAAGACCTAGGTCAAAAATCTGTCGTGTTTGCCGCTGTCATGAGGATTAGGAATAAAATGACAACCATTTCTGGCTTATGTTCTTTGTTTGTTAGGATCTAAGACAGAAATGCTTCAGGCTTACTAAAACGAATCAAAATGACTGTTGTATCTAATTGACGTTGTCTGTCTGTGCAGACACGTAAGTCAGATGTGTGTCAGCTTACCGATTTTATTTTTTTAAATATCTAGATCAAAGTGAACACCATTTCCAGTTTAAAGTTTTTGAGCTCTTAAGATCTGGGACCTTCACCTCTCTCTCTCTCTCTCTCTCTCTCTCTCTCTCTCTCTCTCTCTCTCTCCTAAGATTAGGTTCAAAGTGAACACCACGTTTGTTTGATATTTTCTATCTGTGATAATCTAATGCAGGTACTAATTAGTGTCGTCCATCTTTTGACGATCAGGACCAAAATGACCATTATTGATGGTTGATGATCTATATTTATGAGACATATCACATATTAGGAAGATGAAAAATACAAGCCACATAACACCCATAAGATAATGTCAATATTTCGGTTCATTTTTTAACCTTTCTCAAGCCACACTGACCAACTGACAAACATAACACTACAGATTTCTGTGGATGAGTCGCTGAGAAAAGTTCACTGAAGTCGAGGTCACTTAGAAAGAAATTCACAGGAAAAAGTTCACTGAGGGATGGGGGATGGAAGGGAACTTGCAGGAGGGCATGGAAGGGTGAAGGTGTAGAGGGTGGAAAGCAAAGAGTGGAAGTGGAAGGAAGGTGGAGAAATGAGCTGGGAGGGGAGAGACGATAAAAACAACAACATCATAATAACCATACATATCAGATATTAGGGCGGCTTGCCGATTTTTTTTAAGGATTGAGATAAAAGGAAGCACAACTCTTTCTTGACTCTCTGTGTATTTCAGGATGTAAGACAGATATCAGCTTTGTGTGTCAATGTTGGTTTGGTTAGGATCAGAATCCAAAATTATCCCCGTTTCTGGTTGAAGTTCGGTATCTTAGGGATCTACGACAGACAGTGGTTAGAACTGTCGATACGTTGAGGATCCGGATCAAATTGAACACCATTCCTGTTTGAAACCCTCTGTCTGTGATGATCTAAGAGAGATATATACGTTTGTCTTCACTATTTTATCCATTTTTTTTTTTTTTTTTTCTTTTTTTTTTTTTTTTTTTTTTTTTTTTTGGGGGGGGGGGGGTCGAGATGGAAATGAACAGAATTTCAGACTAAATTCTGTATATGTAAAGATATGAAGCACTTGCTGATGAGGCTTGCAATTGTTGGAGGATTAGGACCAACATAAACACCATTTCTCGTCGAAATTCTATGTCTGTAAGATGAAAATAGACAGTCGTAAGACTGGTCGATTTCTTTTTTTTTTTTTTTTTTTTTTTTTTTTTTTTTTTTTTTTTTTTTTCGTTAAGGATCATCATAAAAGTGAACAATTCTACATCTAGCTGAAATTCTACATCTGTGTGGCTCTTGGATAAATACTGCTTAGTCGCAGAGACGGCGTGAGTGAGCTCCCTCTCTCTGAAGGGCGCCATCACGTCCGTCCAACGACAGCCCCCATGAATTCGCCAACACCGGTGACTCCGATGGAACCAGACCAAAGCCGTAGTAGCGAGAGAGAACGTCGAAACTGACGTCATCATGAGAGCAGGGCATGAAGAGCCACAGAATTTGAGACATTTTTTTTTTTTAAATAAATGATGATCGATGAGATGATGATGATGATGATGAAGATGATGTTGCGGATTTCCATTCCGGGCTAAGATTGCATAGCGGGCCTGCATTCTACACTTACTTTCATAATACATCCTGGCGTCCGCCAGGCCCGAGGGATTACACACACCTGCAGTGGTTGGTCAGGAAATTCGAGCAACACTATCGGAGACGCATCCATCCGGTGGATGAAACGCTACAATGTGGTCCCAGTCTTCCTAATTGAGCCCGTAGCAAACTCAAACTATTGGTAGGAGCCGGTCGGGGCAGAAAAATCCCACATGGCTCTGATGGGAATCGAACCCACGACGACCTCCCAGCCGGAAGTCCGCGACACTAACCACTTTGCCGCGGCGATTGTTTTTTTTTTTTAGTTATTTCTGTCGAAGTTTTATTATTGCAACGTCAGCTTTATTTTTTGTTTTTTGTTTTTTGTTTTGTTTTGTTTTGTTTTTTTTTTTTTGTTTTTTTTATGTAAACACACACGTGGCTGTGCGCTGAAGGTTTGTGTATAGGAAGAAGACAATTTCGCCCCTCCCAAAGCAGGGGCACATAGAATGATTTTATAGGTGTCTTTAATACAATATAAACAGCACGCTTGGAACACACACACACACACATGTTGAGGTAAAAAGAAACAAAAAAGAGCATTGAAGACATGGACACCATCAGTGTAAAAAGACATGACACACATCAGTGGCAGGGTCCTATGACAAAAGGTCAGGTGCACGTGAATCTTGGCATTACGGAAGCTTGACGTAACCCACAACCATCATAAAAGGAAATTTATGGCATGTACATTGTAGAGACATACATGGAATGCATGACACTGACATCTGTCTCATTCCTGAACAGGAAATCCCCATGTATCTTGCACTATTGCAGCCTTCATCCCCCCCCCCCCCCCCCCCTCTCTCTCTCTCTCTCTCTCTCTCTCTCTCTCTGTTTTACGGCTTCAGTGTTGGACAGAGGAGTAAGGTAACTATCGTACCGGTGGTCCATACCCATACAATCGTGGCTCAAACCCAGCGAATGATCAAAGTTTCCCTTTCCAGTCGTGCCCCCGGGTTCAGCCTCAAAATGCTCGCCCGTCCAGAGGAAGACAGACAAATCCTCATGTACTTTTGCCGTCCCCTGAAATCCGTGGTCGTGGTGTGAATGTGAATTCGAGAGGTGGGAACGTCCTGTTGTGCTGGACATGTGGTGTGTTAGATGCACGAACGAGCATCCTGTCCCCATGCGCAAAATACTCAGGCCAATGTTTCAAAAGAGAACGTGAAACATGTCCTTGTGGTTGAAAGCCAAGTGTCTGGACTGAATGTTGGGAAGTTTAGCGTCAATGGCTTCAACGGGACATTGTTAAGAGATACAGGCTGTACTGCAGCTGGTATCAGATGTTCTCTTGTTAGGGATGATTAGTACGCCACCACTACAAAAAAAAATGCTTCGTGTTTGATGGACATGTATAGTCATTTCCTGTGGTCAAAAATAACTATTTCTACACCCTATTCACGTGGTGAGGTGCGTGCATCCACACATGGTGGAGATGGAGGTTTCCAGACAAAACAAGCCTCCTCTTGTTGTCCCCTATATTCTAACCCTGAATGTGACCCTGCATAAACTTGGAGACCTCCAAATCAAAACATCAGCTAACAAAAACCCGATGATATACTGAATTAGTATAAATAAGTTAACTAATGAAAAATTAGTAAGCATCAGCAAAAACATGATTCGTTCCCTCCTCCATCTGTCCCGTTTTTTTTTTTTTTCCATGACGCTGTCTTCATTTTCTTTTCCCCGCTGTGGCTGACGAAGGTGGAGGAGAAGGAGAAGAGGGGTCTTTGGCCCACTCCTGTATCTCCCCTCCTCCCCCACAGCAGAAAGACTAGCGCCCCGACCAGGTACAGGCCTGCGATGATGCAGAAGAGATTCGCCACTGTTCGTTCGACGGTTTGCTGCAAGGAATAAGACAGAGACAGACGGGGAGAGAGAGAGAGAGAGAGAGAGAGAGAGAGAGAGAGAGAGAGAGAGAGAGACAGAGACAGAGACAGAGAGACAGAGAGAGAGAGAGGAGAGAGAGAGAGAGAGAGAGAGAGGAGAGAGAGAAGATGGTTCTATGTAGTTTGTTTACAGACATGTGTTACACACATGTGTGATGGTGGGATAGACTGAGCGAGTCTTGCATCTCGATGCTATTTGATTATGATCCCCTCTTACACTTCAAACTACCAAATGCTTTTCTCAATCAGCAACAAACTAGGGTAAAGCGACGGATCTAAGACTTTTCATGGCTCGTCACTTTTCGTCCACACATTGCGAGTTGTGGGAACAGTCAAGGAAAACCTGCAATATCTACACACAATCTGCGAAAATCTTGAAAAGAACTATTTTGCTGTACTGACATATCGTCATTCTCCCCCGTGTCCCTATTCGCTAATCACCGCACACTTTGTCGGCGTGATTGATGCAACTGGTAACGTTGGTCCTCTCAAGTCAAGTTCCAATACTAGGGCAATTTCTAATACGATAGCAAGAGTATAAATCTGCAACTCTTTACTTATGTGCCCCACCCTTTGACACCAGATCCGTAAGTAAAAACCTTGGATTAACTGAAGGGGGCAGTGTATGGTTTCTGCACGTAGGCTCTACTAATAAAAAAATGAAATAGTGATATGAACCACAACGTATTCTGTCAATGGGGACGAGAAACATGCTTGTATTGTGGGTATACGGCAAGAACCGCAGCCGCGTACTAGCTGTGATGGATGTTCAAGTAAACACAAGAGACTGGCAAAATGTGGTGTATACTTGATGAGCTAAGATAAACTTTGCTACGATAATACACAGTATAACCGCCATGAGACCAGAAGGGGCGATAAGGTTAGGGTTAAATTCTACGATCAGGGTAGAGATGCAGTTTAAAGATGACAGCAGTTATTCAACATTACATACAGAACAGACAAACGTGTTGGTTCTCTATTTCCCGGGCTAGAGAGTATCCTTGAGAGTGATGCTTTCATATCCTACTGTCGAAAACATACTAAGAAAGAAAATCCAACACAGAACTCGCAGATACCATGAGTAAGTGGTTGTACTACTTGGATTTGGGAATACGTTGCTTGCCTCCCACCACCCCCCACCCCCCCCTCGAGGGGAGAGAAGGGAAGAGGAGCCAAAACGAAGTAGACCAAGCAGAAGAAAAAAAAAAAGAAAAGGCGAAAAGACCTCACGACCTCCCCCGTGAGAGAAGCGCCACCTCACCAGGCGGCAAAGGAAAAGAAGAAAAAAAGGAACGAAAAAGGGGAAGAAAAGGGGGGAGGAAAGAAAAAGGAAGAGGGAACAGGCGACCTGCAAAATCTCGCGTCATCAGTCCTCAAAAACATGCCTTGCACGATGTCATGGGTGCCTGGTGCGGGCGTGCTTCGTGGGGTGTCTGTGGGGTGGGAGAAAGACGAGGGAGAGAGAAAGAGGAGATACAGATACCAGAAAGAAAAACAAGACAGAACAAGTGGAAGACTGAGAGAAGAGAGAGAGCAAGAGAGAGAGAGAAGAGAGGAAGAAAGATAAGATAAAAGAAAGCACACACAGACAGAAACAAGGTCTCTCAGTCTCCAGCAAAAAAAAACAAAAACAGACAGTCTCGATTCGCTACGGGAGTAAAATAGACGAGGATACTCCCTTGGTATTGTGCTGCTGAATTGTTATCCTTGATACCTGTAGGGTGGCCTTTCGTTTTTATGTCTTTAAGGGTAAGGGGGGGGGAGGATTCAGTTACTTGTGTGCAACTCCTCTTCGCGGGAGTCTCTTCCCTGTCACTGACCCGACTTTCACCAAAATTTTTACTGGCACCTCTCGCTGCCTAGTGCTGTCGGTCTCGGATGGGTGTTTTTGACGTGGCATTCGATAAGGATAGACGAGACCATTCGGAAGCCATAGGGATGTATTACGGATCGCACTAAATACTTGGGAAGAAAAGACGAATAGGTATTGGATCAAAAAGAGCTCACCGGCAAAGAAGCGACGCTTGTGGTTCCCGGTTCTTCCGCGCGTTCTTCCCGGCACTAACGGCCAAGACCACTGAACGCCTGCTATTTTTTCCGGTCGCTCCGTGCATCCGAGTCCAAACTGGTGTCCATGAGATCAGAGAACTGAGATTATCTAATCGATTTTATATATTCTTTGTTGTTCCGATTTCTGTCCACTTTTGCCGCTTCCGTTCTTTTTTTCCTCTGGTCCTCCCGGCGGCCAGGGCGGTCGAGGGTCTCCCCTGATGCCCGCGGTGCTTGGCGTGCTGATCCAGCCGCTTCCAGTCTGCCATTTCCTTCCTTCCTTTTCTTTCTGGAAGGCGGACGTGAGGTGGGTGGGGGGTGTTAGGTGTGTGCCAATACACCCATGTTGAAATTTTCAGCCCAGCCCGTTACCGCATTTTCCAGTGCAGGGTTGACACTAAGGTGCTAGGGCCAATATTTTTATGCTTGGACCCCCTTGCATCGGGCTTCGGGGGAGGAATATACTATGACGAAGCAGAAAGCCAGCCGTCCGTTGTCTCCCTGGATCATGTCTGTGAACTCGCCACAGAAAACACGAGAACTCCATCCCGGCGACAGGTGTTAGCGGGGGTCATCATTAGGAAGCTTTGCCTCTGGTCTTGACCCAAACCCCCAACGGGTGGATAGGCGGCGATAGATTCCCACGATGCAGTGTGGGTACCTTGCTCTTGCTTCTTAGGAGTCAGGGCCCTCGGTGAGACAAAGGCGATGCTGTTGTTGAGAGCCATGCTCGTTGCCCTCGTCTGCTCCCCATGGCCCCGACGGATCTGACCTTCGCCCTCTTCTCACAGGCAGCGCAATCGCATCGGGCCCGACGCGGCGTATCTTAAGAGACCAGCTGAGAAAGGTAGTAATGTCGGACCAGAGGAGTCCGAATGGAGAAGAAGTAACTAAAAGTAGTCGCGTAATGGGAAAGGCAGAAGACAGACATGGAAAAGTCGGAGTCGGGGATACTTTTCTCAGAGGGTCCCCACCCCTAACGCCGGGACATGGAGACATCAGGGCTACCCACAAGCGTCCTGACCCACGCTGTGTTCTGGGGCCGTGTCAGCAACTTGACGGGTGACACAGGCCCGAAAGAGTTTTTTCGAAAATTTCCCGTGCGGCATTCAAGTTTGAGCCCTGCCAGCGGATCAGGCAGAGCCTAAGGTATTGACGGCGACGTACAACCTTCCCGACCGGGAGGCGGGCACCTCCTCGGTGCAGCATTCTTTAAGGAGTCATTTTTTTACAAAATGAAAAGAAACAGAGGTCAGATTAAGTTAGAAATGCCTCTTTTTGAACATCATCACGTGCCCTTGGTTTCTGATCGTTAAACCTATTTGTGTATCACGGACTTGTGTGAAGTAATTTCAAAGGTCGTGCAAACTATACTGTACGTCAGAATTGATTATTGACAATTTATACCCGCCAAAATTGGTAATGTCTTGGACGTTGGGAGAACAGACCTATCTGTTATCTAATAAGGAATGTGGTTTAACAAAGTATCATTTGCTTGTAAAAATTTGGGCAAATTTTTGCTGTAAGTTCTGTCGTCCTGCGTAGGTGGCCGTCGGGTTCAGTTCATGTCCGATGTCAAACTTCTGCCGACCGGGACGTGTCCTTGGTGAGATGCCCTGAGGGGGAGGCGCGTGGCGTTGTTCCGTTGAGGCCAGTAGCTGAGGATGCTTCCCTGAATCTAGTACTCCAACTGCTACGCACACCTTCTATGTCTACACATTAGTAGTTAACTGTCTGGTTCCTCTGTTGGTGAATTACTTAGAACTTTGTAAGAACCAACACACAGTAATGCATAAGCCCATAACTCACACTTGGTTGAGAACTTATCCTTTTTCCTGCCTGCTCCGCTCCGGACTTCCTGCTTTCCGTTCGTCGGTTTGCTCTTCTATCAATTCAAATGTCAAACGGCGTACACAATTTGTTTTTTCTTAGAGGCTTCAACGACTAACGATTTTTGCTGGGTGCTTCGCGGACTTATAACATTACACTGACTTGTCCTCTGCATCCCACTCCAGGCCATGGAGATCAGGTGGGTTTTTAAGGGGCTCATAGTTCTTATTACGTTTTCTTTTCTGTGTAAATGGCTCTACTTGCAGCAGCCCCATGCAAAATCCCTATTACCTTACGTTTCCGCCGCCTGCTCCAAGTCCCAGTGTTTCTTCCCCCGTATTCCCTGTCCCTACTTCCTACTACTTGTTTTCCTTTCATTTCTCTTTTCACACGACACACACCACACAGTCGACACATAAAAGGCACACAGGCGTAACCTATCTGGAACCCGACCACGTGCTGTGTTGAGTGTCGCGCGTCAAATATCCAAAAGGCCAAAGGCGCATTACGGGGAAACAGCCTACACCCAAGCCAACTGAACCTGTACTTTTGCGAGTCCAGGTGAAGCCCCACATCAGCCAGCTGGGGGGCCCAGATGAACCCTGGACGGGGCGTGGTGTGCTCGGCAGAAGACCGGGCGTATAACAGAGCCGGCCCCGCCGCATCAGCGGTGCGCCCTGACGAGGACAAGACACGGGCACGCTCCCCCTCCATTTCATTCTGCTTAGTCGTCCGTCGCGCTTTTTTCTGCTTCTCTCATCGGTGCTCACTATCCAATGTTCTACTAGTCATCAATGCTTTCTGTGTGTTCTATCGTCTCCTTATCTGCTATGCTGACCATGATTTACCGAATAAGTGCAAAGAGCAAACTGACCAACACCCACAACACACAACACGCCCACATAAAAGCGCAACACAACCCGCAGGGAAACAAGAAAACAGGGGTAAACGAAAGACCACCAAAAAAAGAATATGAAATCCAACAGAAAAAAGTACAAGAAAAAGAAAAACAAATGAACACACAGGCACGCACCTACAGCACTGAAGCGAACGCAAACAAATACACCGACACAAGTAACGCAGAAAAGAAAAAGGAAGAAAAAACACAACCCGCCAACACGACAAACGAGAAACACACATAGGCGGGAAAGAAGAATCGAAAAAGGAAAAAGACTAACAACAGTACACAACACAGAGAAAAAAGCCCACGACACACAAACGAACAGACCTACACCACACTACCCATCATTCACAAAGAAAGGCGAGCGAATGAGAGAGAGTAAGAGAGGAGAGGTAAGCAAGACACTAGGATGATTGTACTGTAAGCTTCCCGATCGTTTTAACCTAGCGACGTGCCGAAAGGAGGAGTTCCTAGTTCCGCTTGCAGTGAGGAAAGTGTTGCCGCGGGAGTCTACTGCTGGACTGTCGTTTTGTGGCTGTGCAATGTTTTCACTGTTTTGTCTCACGAAAAACTGGAGTGCAGAGGATTGAAACGTGCATGCACTCATATGCGATGATAACCGAACTGCTGGCTGTTCGTTTTCTGGCACACCATCGCTTTGAGGCAACCCCACCCGAGCCACACGCATGTCAATCCACAATCATTGACCGCCGACTGGAACCGTCAATGATGCTTTGGCATTATCGCAGCCCTGGTTCTTTCGACAGTCGACGACAGGTAGAGGGACACAACAATCCTAGCGTTTCTAAAGACCTCGTCCAAGGAACAAAAGCTTGTGACGTCAAAACTCCGATAATCGCTGTGCAATGCGTATAAAATACATCTACCAACAAAAAAAGCGTGGATGGGGGGGGGGACGGTCGGGGGGGCGGTCATGTGGGAGAGCACACAAATCTATCCGGGTTCGTCTGCGGGTTCTGCATGAACAAACAAACAACAAACAGAACCTTGGAGTAGCCAGGAGGCATAGTCTGAACCCTACCCTAGGGCGAAATTGCACTTTAAAAATCCAGGCACTGGTGCAGACTGCAGACCAAGCGAGAGAGAAAATAACAAACAAGTACGGTAACTCTTGCTCCCATGATGAAATAATTACAGGCCATAACTCCAAACGAATGTTGTTTACCACACCAAATCGCCTGGCAGAATATGACAGCACAGAGCACACAGAACATGCAAGGACGGACACCCCCAGAGAGAAAGGGTCGTGACAAGCCACCCACAGACAGCCACCCCACACTGAATGAGGCAGAGAAAATGATTAAGAAGGGCCCGAGCCTTAACCAGGGACCGAATCTGGTGTTGTCCCACAGTAGCTCCACGAGCAATGAGATGAGCATGAACGATGCTGAAAGAGACGGATCTCATTATATGGATGATAAGCTGGAGGGGTGGTCATTCCCACAAGCACAGAGAGCCTGTTGACATGATGATCCTTATCCTCAGGTTCATTAATCTATCGTTCATAATGGAATGCGCGTTCTGTATTCAGTCGGCGAGCAGTAAGGTGACGGGGCTGTAATTTTTGCATTCCTGTCCCAAACCTGTCATTCGGCATTCAACGAAGGCCGTTTGGCTGAATTTCAGACGCTAAAATGTAGGAATTCCTGATGGACGAATGCTGCATATTCGTCCACATACAGGATACCGTGGCAAATGCTACCTGTTTCATTTTCAAGCAGAAATAGTCAGCCCGTATCTAAACTTTAATCAAGAAAAGTTTTTTCAGTTTCAGCAAGGCAAATACCAGACAAACAGATCACGGGACCAAACTCGGAGCGGACACGCGGTGTCTTCGACCTCTTTGTCCTTCTTCATCCAAAACCAAATGCCCTTTCGATGACAATAGGAACACGAAGAACGAGTGACCACACACTTATCTTCTCATATTCAGCGCAAAATCAGTCCAAAAAACAGACTGAAGGCCAGGACACTTTTGCATCCTCCTCACTACCTACTGTGGGTCGCACACAAATGGAAAAACATAATTCACTGCATAGTCCTACTCGCCAGGCATTTGGTAATTATACATTCGTGACAGTCAGCGTGGGATTAGACTTCTTAGCCCCATCTTCAATTATCATAACGAAACATTTCATTGCGGGTTCAGTTGCAGTGTTGCGAACGTAGCTAGAAAGGGACGGGGGGGGGGGGGGGGGAGGGTGGGGCAAAGATGAAGCGGAGCAGAAGAGACTGGGAGCCGGGAGAAGGCCGCCGGAGCCAGGAAAGAAGATAGGGAATAAGAAGAGAAATAGAGGGGAGAGGAATACATCGGGAAGCGGGAGAGGGCGGTATAACCCGCTGAGACTGGCCAACGTGACCCATGGTGATATCATTCTCTATGTTTCGAGCTCGTGATAAATAAAGACTGTGATATATCTGAAGGGGTGGAAGGAGCTCATCAGCGCCTTAGGGGAAAGGCAGGGGCAACCAGAGAGGACAGGTAGTAATGAGAAGGACAAGGTGGTAGTGGGGGTGGAAGTAGGCCGGGAGTAGAAAGTCAAGAGGGAGGGGGGGTGCAGTCTGGCCGGTTCAACAAGACTCTCCAAACGAACTGGGGGCGCTGTCCAGGTGGCAGACTCTTATAACAGACAGAAAACACAGGGCGCATAGCAAGCCGACAAGCCAGGTAAAGCAAAGACAAGGCAACGACCAGGTAGGTCCTCGGGAACGTAGCTGCTGTGATGTAAAGACCCGCGACAGCACTGCTCCTGGAGAGGACCAATAGCGCAGGTCCTTACAGGCCTTGGTCAGCGTTCCTCTCCATACCGTTCCCATCATTTCTTTTTTCAACCAGCACGTAACTCTAGTCTCAGGGATATGACCAAGGCATGTAGCACATACCATTTGGACCCAAAACTACCCACGATTACCGTTTCGTGGAACTCCATTTGTTTGAATTCTTCAGTGTACAGACTGGGCCGAGAACACAAGAAATTTTGATGATATATTACAAATTTGATAGTATGAAAATGAACCACAAAACTAGTTCAAGTTAAGGACACGACACCCACACAACACACACACACACGCCACACACACACCCACACACTCACACGTACGACAAACACACCATGCCCAAAAACACGCCACGCCCGCGATGCACGCCATACATATAACACACACACCTCGGCGCGAGTGCGCCCATACATTTATCTTGTTTCTTGTTGAAGATGAGCCTTGCTGAAATTGAATTGCCTTTGTTTTTCATCCCTATGTTCATTCATTTCTATGATTCTTATGCGTATGTGTTGGGGTAACATGAATATCGGTGAAGCACCTGCATATGGTGGGATGGTACTTCATCAGTTGGTTCGGCGGCAGCATAACTATATTCCTAAGCATGCATTCAAACAGAGTGTGAGGCACGGGGGACAGAGATTCCGTTGCTTCACCCCCATACAAAACAGTACAAGCTCCATGAGTATTTGCCAGGAATCGCATTTGTTTCCTACAACAAAAGGAAGCACACAGTCATAAAGAAGAAAAATCAAGAAGTACAGTAATTGTGATAGAACCACCAGTACAGGATGGGACCTTGCGGGGTGCACCAAAAACCCATCTCACACTCACACCCCCAGCTTTGTAGTTCCTTCTCCTCTCTCTCTCTCGTGTCTCCTCTCTCTCTCTCTCTCCTCTCAACGCTCTCCCGTCTCTCCCCTCCCCTCCACTCAGCTCTTCTCCCTCTCACCAATCTCTCACCCCCCTCTCTCTCTCTCTCTCTCTCTCTCTCTCTCTCCGTCCCCTCCCGCCTCCCCCACATGTCTATGCCTTTCACTCTTCCGCGGACGTGAATGGCGTAAGGTGGAAGTGAGAAACAGCATGTTGGGGGTGCCGTTGCATACAGGCCACCTCGTTTTAGACCAGCATTCTTATCGTTTTAAAAAGGAGAAGAAAGAGCCTGTTGCAATTCCACTGTCACGTTCCACTCACAGTAGAAACATGATTCCTCGGGTTCCAGAGTGTTGGGACTTTGCGATTAATGTGACAGACATAAACACTTTACGGCAGGACTCCCATGAAAAGCCTGGTGTTCAAAAGAGATGTTCCCCACTGATTGATGTGGACATCTTTGAATTTCTGAGGGAGTTTAACAATTTTTCATCCCTGATCTAAGATCTTACGGACGAAAGATGTTTGTGAAAACTGAAAATTTTAATTATTGGTGTGTTTTTTTGAAGGGTGTGTTTAAAAAAGAGTTGATGTGAATTCGAGGTTTTTTTTTTTTTTTTTTTTTTTTTTTTTGTTTTTTTTGATTTTTTTTTTTTTTTTTTTTTTTTTTTTTTTTTTTTTTTTTTATTTTTTTATGACTTACAACGCTTGACATGCCGGTTCATATGGCGTTTTTTTTTTCGTGGATACGCTGACCTGACTACTTCACCGCGCCATGACAGTCAGGCCGTGGATGTACCTTTGGGGTCCGGCTGGGCGGGGAAGCAACTTACAATTACCATTACCCCTCACGCCCTCCTCCCCCGCAGTTCAAAACAGAGAAACTCCGACCCGCACAAAGTAGCAGCTCTTATCTTTTTCGTGTTTTCTCCAAACCGAGGCACAGAAGCATTCCTGGTACGGGAAGCATCTCGTGATAACTTCCTGCGAAACCCTCCTGAAGGCCTGTGATGAGTGAGAGTGGACGTCCCTGACGAAGAGGACCCGGAAGTTCTGTCTGGACCGCCTGAAAGGCTTGCTATGGCTTTCACGCTCTACTCTGTCGTCGACAATGAACCAGTACTGACCATGTCAGGGTCTCTGGATGTGTTTTTCCCCTTACAAACTAACTGCTTTGTTGTTGTAGTAACTCTTTGAATGCCCTTCTTCCAGACACTCTGAATTCGCACGCAATTGATCACTGCGGCAACTACTGTGATAGTTTGAACAAGCAAGCACGATATACTACGTTATGTTTCATCACTAAACAACACGAGGTACGATAATAGCTGAGTATTCATACGGGGCTAGAACAGACAGAGCATGAAATACTATAATTTCAGTAAGCTATAACAGAGGCAGAGTAACGTGGGGATTTGGGGGATTTGATTTCATAACTAGAGAACAGGCAGAGTTTACATATATGATTCATACACTAACTAACAGCAGAGTACATATACCTGATTTCATAACTAGAACAACAGAGCATGAATATGATTGTTGGGTTCATAACTAGTGACAAAACGTGGATGTAACAGATAATACTGGATTTCGATAGGGGGGGGGGGGGGCTAGCCAAAACAGCAGAGTACGGAGTATCCTGATTTCATAAACTATAACAGGGATGGAACGTAAACGATAAATAACTGATTGGGCATAAATGAGAGAACAGTCACAGTAGGCATGAAAACTGATTCTTAGGGCCGCACAGAGGACGAAAAGTAATTCATTTCGCAAAAACAAAAAACGCGTGACTGCTGCTAAAAACTAAATTCTGTCCCAATAGAAATTCGGGTGCGCAAGTTAATCATGAAGACGGTCTTTGATTTACGGGACAAATTCCTCACCTAGCAACAATCTGATTGTAGCGAAAAAAAAATTCATCAACGCGAAGGAATACGAATTCTTGATACAACAACGAGCAAAGAAAACCAATCTCTTTGAAAACTGATTCTTGGGGTCGAAGGATCGATAAATGCCGATTCATTCTGAACTTTTTTCACAATCATCGGATCATTATGCGATCAGACATGACGAGACCTTACTCTGCTTTCAGATTTGCAACTAAAACCAGAACCCCTTCAGGCGACACACTGATTAGGTTTGAACAAGACACCACAGACGTGGTTTTCACTTACAAAATAATGTGACGCGAAAACGAACGGTAACGGGTCACCTTGTAGCGAATGATATTTGTCCGATACGCTTATACATTAGTCGTGCCCGTCAGAAGGAGAGAATACTCATCAACTACATCCTAGATTATGCCTTTATTGGGACACACTTGTGATTCAACAAGTGATTATCTGGATGATAGTTACAGAAGATGAGGAAACTTGTTTGAGACAGAGAAGTTAACTATCCGGTATTGAAAATCTGTAATCAAAACAATTTAACATATATGGAAAGTGTCTTGTAGCCAAATCAGCAACGATTATTTCCCGTTTTCCTGAATCACAAACCTTAAGAGAAAAATTGCTA
>JADBJO010012174.1:0-22500 GCA_016801955.1 Conus betulinus
TTTCGAAAAGAGCGGTGGTATCGACAGAGGAAGTTAGTTATGTTAGTTGAGTTTTCATTTTAATATGGAGAATGTCTCCTCCCTTGGAGGACTATCAAGATTGCTGGGGGGGGGGGGGGGGGGAGACTCATTAGAAGCATTTATTACCACCACCACTAACCTCCCAAGCACATACTGGTGGTTAGGCGGAATTACTGTCCTGCGATATGAATGCTCATATCCCTAATCGCACTGCTAAGACATAGAGCATATGATGTTTCATAATCATATCTATACTATCACTATTATAGACAGAAGATTATATATTTTGTTAAATCAGAATTATACAACACAGAGAGGTGAACTTCAGTTTAAAATTATGGCCAGTTTAAATGGTGCAAGAAGTAAGCTACTTTCCGCGGCTTTTTGTATTCTACTTTCAACCTCTTCTGTTTACTGGTTATCTCCAAAGTTCTCAGAGGGTCACCCTCATTTACTACAACGGGTTGTCCTACCTAATAATATCTGAGGGCAAGATCTGATTACGACTAAGACGAATCTTATTTTTGTACCTGCATACTTCAGTGGGCCTTGCGTTGACTGAAATGATTTGCAGGTAAGAACTGGTACCCAGTTCAAAGCCTTTAATTAGAGTAGATGACTCACAAATCAATATCAATGACCGTTGCGAGGATAACACACCGGGCGGGCGCGCGCGCGCGCGCGCACACACACACACACACCACACCACACACAAACACACACACACACACACACACAGAGGCGCGCGCGCTCGTTTTCACTTTCAGTGTCATGTCTCATCGAGAAACAAGTAGCGCGACAGCTAGTCACCGACCATGGAGATTTCTATTTTCTAGGATGTTCCAGAATCAGTGACTTCCCTTTCCAGTCTGGACCTGGATTATCTGCATCTCTCTCTCACTCGATGTTGCAGATGATAACATCATACATGTGTGTGTGTGTGTGTGTGTGTGTGGTGTGGAGGGGGGGGGGAGGGGTTGCGTGCGTGCTTGAATGTGTGTATCTGTGTATATGCCTCTGGTGTGTGTGTGTGTGTGTGTGTGTGTGTGTGTGTGTTTCGTGGCGTGCGTGTGTGAGAGTGTGGTTGTGTTGTGTGTGGTGTGTGTGTGTGTGTGTGTGTGTGTGAGAGAGGAGAGAGAGAGAGAGAGAGAGAGATGTGAGAGAGAGAGGAGAGGCCGAGGAGAGAGAGAGGAGAGAGAGAGAGAGGAATCCATGCGGGTACTTTATTAATAGCAATCCAAGAATTTAAGTCCATTTCTACTCCATATAACTCAGAACAAAGATATTTTTAAAAGAAAATCACAAAAGGGTAGCATAATAGGTAACATCAATATATCTTTCCTTTGTAGAAACCAAATCGAAGCCAACTGCCAGCACAACTGGTAAAAAAAATAGTATATAAGTTAATTTCCTTTGTTTCTTTCCTTCAGTCATGGGCTGAACTATTTGAAATTCTCTACAGCATCACGCACAATTATATACATCCCTTTGGAACACGACATTCCGGAATCACTTTGGATAGACACAGTAGGACCTATCTCTTCTGGAATGACTTTGGATAGACACAGTAGGGCCTATCTCTTCTGGGATGACTTTGGATAGACATAGTAGGTATACCTCTTCTGGATTGACTTTGAATAGGACACAGTAGGGCCTAAACAGCTGGTGATAGACTGGATTAGAGTGATTTGAAACCACAAGTACAGCACAAACGGCTGGTGTGATAGACTGGATCAGTCAGTGAAACCACAAATACAGCACAGACAGCTTGTGATAGACTGCATCAGTCCTTGAAACCATGAGTACAGCATAAAAAGCTAGCTGGTGATAGACCAGATCAGTCATTGAAACCACAAGTACAGCACAAACAGCTGGTGATAGACTGGATCAGTCATTGAAACCACAAGTACAGCACAAACACAGCTGGTGATAGACCAGATCAGTCATTGAAAACCACAAGTACAGCACAGACAGCTGGCGATAGACTGCATCAGTCATTGAAACCATGAGTACAGCACAAACCGCTGGTGATAGACCAGATCAGTCATTGAAACCACAAGTACAGCACAAACAGCTGGTGATAGACCAGATCAGTCATTGAAACCATGAGTACAGCACAAACAGCTGGTGATAGACCAGATCAGTCATTGAAACCACAAAGTACAGCACAGACAGCTGGCGATAGACTGCATCAGTCATTGAAACCATGAGTACAGCACAAACAGCTGGTGATAGACCAGATCAGTCATTGAACCACAAGTACAGCACAGACAGCTGGCGATAGACTGGATCAGTCAGTGAAACCACAGTATAGCACAAACAGCTGGCGATAGACTGGATTAGTCAGTGAAACCACAAGTACAGCACAAACAGCTGGTGATAGACTGGATCAGTCACTGAAACCATGAGTACAGCATAATCATCTGGCTGGTGATAGACCAGATCAGTCATTGAAACCACAAATACAGCATGAACAGTCCGCTGATAGACTAGATCGGAAGCCAGTGCAACCAGAAATACAGCACAAGCCTTGAACAGTTGTGAAGAGGCGTAACACGGCACTACCCTGTTGATACATACCTTCTTCATCAAGGATCCACAGGGAACAGTCAATGTCAAGCTGTCAAGAGGCAACCCACCGGAGGAGACACTGCACTGCCGCCGAGTCACTTTCGGTGGTGTTCAGTGGCGCCTGTTCTGATCTAACATACGCAGGACACCACCTACTAAGCCCCTACTGACGACAATAATTGCTTAGTCGCGGAGCCGGCGTGAGTGAGCTCTCCCTCCGGAGGGCGCCACCACGTCCGTCCAACGACAGCCTCCATGGACTCGCCGATACCGGTGACCCCGACGGAAACCAAACCAAGGCCACAGACGTGGAGAGGACATCGAAATTGAGGTCACCATGAGAGCAGGGCATGAAGGGCCACAGAATGTGAGACATTTTTTTCAATGCTGATCGATGAGAATGAGGATGATTAAGATGATGCTACGGATTTCCATTTCGGTCTGAGACTACAGACAGGGCTGTACTCTACGCTTCCTTTCATAATATATCCCGGCGTCAACCAGGCCCGAGAGATACAGACACCTGCAGTGTTGGTCAGGAAATTTGAGCACCACTCTCAGAAAACCCACGACCTCCCAGCCGGGAGTCCGCGACGCTAACCACTTCGCCACGGCGGCTGGTCACTTTCAGCAGTATTAGCAGTGGTAGTAGTAGACGTCGGGTGGTGGTGACGATTGTGGTGCTGGTGATATAAATTCTGTTAAAATTTCCACACAGAAACAGAAATAATACCCCAGTGGTGTAACAAAATATTGACAGATTACACACGCGCGCGCGCGCGCACACACCACACACACACACACACCACACACACGCACGCAACGCACGCACGCACGCACGCACGCACGCACGCACGCACGCACGCACACACACACACACACTCGCGCGTGAACGTGCACACACACACACACACACACACACACACACCACACACCCGCACACACCACGCACGCACGCACGCACACGTGCATGATACATGTTTTTCCCTTCAACCTGACGGGCATACAAAACACTGAGTTGGCTGATATACTGTCACGCGCCGTTTGTGGTCGGAGTAATATCTGAACAGAAAGAATTGAGACAAATGCTGGAAACGCCGTAATTGATTTCTTCGTCAGATCTTTTAATGGACTTTTTGACAAAGGGGTTTTCCTGATAACTGGACAGAATCAATTATACTGCCTTTATTCAAGAAAGGTGAAGTCAATGATCCAAACAATTATAGGGGACATATCACTTAGTGATATAAGTACCAAAATATATAGCTCTATAATTAACAGTAGACTGCAAAGTGGGTGGAGCTCAATAATAGCACGGGTGAGTGGCAAGCGGGTTTTAAGAAAGGATATTCAACTATCGATCAAATGTTTACCCTTTTGGCAATTATACAGAAACAGTTTTTCATGGAATCGCAAATTGTACGTAGCCTTTATCGACTTCGAAAAGGCATTCGATTCAGTGTCTAGAAAATTGCTTTGGCCAATACTTCAAAAGAATGGGATAAAGGGTAAGATGCATCGTTGTATTAAGAGCATGTATGATTGTGTGAAAGCAAAGGTCAGGTGTGGTGGAAATTTTACAAATTACATAGTTTGTACAAAAGGTGTAAAGCAAGGAGATGCGTGTAGCCCTGTTTTTTTTCCTTATTTATTAACGAATTGGCACAAGAAATAATAGAGAAAGGAAGGCATGGAGCAACCCTGCTCCAGATGTAGCTGAATTATTTATTTTGCTACTGGCAGATGATATAGCTTTGTTGTCAGAAACCCCAGTGGGCCTTCAGACCCAGTTAACAATTTGTGTAATGCAGCATCAAGACTTCAACTTAAGGTAAATATGAAAAAGAGCAAATCGTTGTATTTAGAAAAGGGGTTTCCTTGCAGCAAGAGAGAGATGGTCTTTTAATGGGGACCAAATGGTTGTTGTTAATTGTGTATAAATATCTTGGTATTTATTTTTCAACCCGGCTTAGTTTTGTGGCTGCGTGTACAGATCTTGCAAGCAGGGCAAGAAATGCTCTTCTATGCGTTCTGCAAAGAGTGTACGTACTTAAGAATAATTCACTTAAAGTATTGTTAAAGATATTTGATACCCAGGTGCAAACCCATTGCTCTCTATGGTGCTGAATTGTGGGGATTGGATGCTGCTGCTGTCCATATTGAAAAGGTTTCATTTGTATGCTCTAAAAAAGTTTTTAGGCGTCCACATGAAAACACCTAATGATTTAGTTTATGGAGATACTGGACGTCATCCTATTTATATAAATTCACGTGTGCAGTGTATCAGATACTGGCTAAAGATATCGGATGAATGATAATAGGTTACCATTGAAGGCTTACAAAATGTTATTCTGGTTAGATTCACGTGGTAAATCCACGTGGGCGTCAGGTGTTCGTAAGATACTATTTCTAAATGGTTTTGGATTTGTATGGCTGAACCAGGTGTGGAAAATGTGAAATATTTTTTGCAAGTATTTCGTCAAAGACTCATTGATAACAGATTGCAAAACTGGCATGAACATATTCAAGAAAGTGTTAGGTTTTCATGGTACAGAACATTTAAGTCGTTTAATAATTGTGAAATGTATCTTTCACTCGATATTGACAGACATATTAAGAATTACATGACAAAGTTCAGATTTGGGGTTTCGGATTTAGCAGTGCATCGTAAAAGGTATGATGGAGTTCAGGATGACAGTTTTGTATGCCCACTATGTCAAAAGGTAAACGATGACGAACTACACTTTTTGTTCCTCTGCCCTGCTCTCAGTGATCTACGGCAGGAATTTATCCAATTAAATATCGTGCAAACCCATGTCAGTTCCGTATGAGTCTACTACTATGACGACAGAAATCAAAGTATTGTGAGGAATTTGTGCATATATTTGTATAGAGCCTTTAAGAGGCGATCTGTTGTGCTCAGCTAATAAATGTATTGATATGTCGATGTTATATGGATTTGCCATCCGAAGTCGAAGTTAGTTTCTGGGTTAGTAAACTGTTCTTCGTGCACTTGTACGACAGATTGTACTCAACGCTTTAAAGAAATGGTGATTTAGAGGTAACTTCTTACTGAAATATGTTTGCTTTGACGTCCGATTCTTGATACAGACTTAATGACGTCAAAGCCTCCACGCTACGTCCTCTCTCTGGCGATATCGCAACGATGACGTCAGTGTGGCGGATCCACCTAGCCGGCGGGGGGACAGGCACACAGACATCAACACGTTGGTCAGTCACACAGTCACAGCCAGGACAGGCACACAGACATCAACACGTTGGTCAGTCACACAGCCACAGCCAGGACAGGCACACAGACATCAACACGTTGGTCAGTCACACAGCCACAGCCAGGACAGGCACACAGACATCAACACGTTTGGTCAGTCACACAGCCACAGCCAGGACAGGCACGCAGACATCAACACGTTGGTCAGTCACACAGCCACACAGCCAGGACAGGCACGCAGACATCAACACGTTGGTCAGTCACACAGTCACAGCCAAGCCAATATACGGACAGGGGAGGTAAGGGTGGAGAGAGTTAACACACTCTCTGAAGGGAAGAAGATGGCTGCTGGGGACTGGGATTTCCGGGTTACAAACAGAGACCGGGGCTAAACATTAGCGCCATTTTAGCCCCCGTTCACTCTATGTGTCAGTTCAGCTTCCATTTTGCCTGGAATTTGGACCATGTGTCATCCAGCTGGAATCTCGTCTATGCGTCATTCGTTTGGAAATTGGTCCATGTCTCGTTCATTTGCAATTTGGTCCTTGTGTCATTCATTTGCAATTTGGTCCATGTGTCAGTCATTTGCAATTTGGTCCATGTGTCATTTCAGCCTGGAGTTTGGTCCATGTGTCGTTCCAGCTGTCTGGCCGAGATGAGAATCGTGTAATTTAGTTCTTTCCTTTAGCTAAGCCTGGTTCTTTCTTGCCCTGCAGGCGATAAAACGGAGGCGGCGCGTGACTCACTGCTGAGTGCTGACAACTTGCGTGTTGCAGAGCTCTGCTCAAGGGAGTACTGCTCGCGTGTTCTCATGCTGTGCTGTTCTTGTTTGCTTTACGGATTATTATTCTTTCACACTCCATAACTGGATATAGTGTAGGCCTACTTCATTCCGATCTTTTGTACGTGAGTACGTCTGCGTGTGTTTGTAGCACCAACAATGGCGGAGGCGTTGGACACCTTCTCCAATGATTTGTTGCAGTATTTCAGTCTAGATATTTCTGGTGATGAAGAAGGCAAACAGTCCAAGTGTATCTGCATAAAATGCTACCATAACTGAAAAAAAAAACGAGACACATGTCAGCACATTCTCAGTGTTATACTACAAAAGAAAATGCTGATCGTGACATAGAGAGAATGTCAGAAATCTGGACAACTTTCCATCCAGATCTTTCTTTGAGTCAGTGTACATCGTGTCGATTCTTTCAATCAGCCGGCCTTCTTGGTCGTCGGAAAACAAAGAAGAGCCGACCCGTCAAAAGAAAAAACCAAAAAACAAAAAAAAAAAAAACAAAAAAAAAAACACACACATGGCCTATGTCTCCCCGAAAAAAACCAGACATACTTCACTCAATTGGAACATTTCAAATCCAATAAAATCCCGAATGCGTAAGAGGTGACAAGCATTCCCGGTTAAATCTTTTACCCTTCTCAATTAAAACCGGTTAATTGATCAAGCCAGTTACAATTGAGATAAACACACACACACACACACACACACACATACACACACACACACACACACACAGAGAGAGAGAGAGAGAGAGAGAGAGATGCTGTTTTGTTGTCATATTTGTGGATGTGCTTGCGCACATGTCTGTGTGTGTCAGTGTGTCATTCCAGTTAAAGTACGTTTCGGGTTGAAATAAATTCCAATGTGTGTGTGTGTGTGTGTGTGTGTGTGTGTGTGATCCATCTGTTTATATACCGCTGTTGTTGGTGTGTGGGTTTCTGTCAATATGTGTGTGTGTGTGTGTGTGTGTGTGTGTGTGTGTGTGTGTGTGTGTGTGTGCGCGCTCTCTCTCTCTCTCTCTCTCTCTCTCTCTCTCTCTCTCTCTCTCTCTCTCCAGTCATGAGTAGGCTCACCATGAAGATGGAAATAAGACAACATTTTGCATTGGTGCGTGTATATGTGACATCAGTTTCAAATGATTCAAACGGGCGAAAGAACAAGGTCAAGCAGGAAGCATTTCATTGTTTATAACTGACATCTGCATGTGTGGCATGCTAAAATCTTGCTTTACTAAAAGCATGGTGTGGCTGTGATAGAATCAGTTTCGGCATGCTTCACAAGCACGTAGAGCACGCAGATAAAACAAGCAAAACATGCCTAGGCCGTGGTAGGGAAACCACCGCCGTGTTCCGAGTGAAGTTGACCAGAGCCGACACTGGCACTGTTTATTCAGGCAAAAGATAGTTCGCCCTACCGTAGGACGTACAGTCTTTGTACAGGCGCAGTGCTGGCTGTCAGGTACGAGTCTCGCGACTAATTTCTGTCAGTTGTGAAGGAAAGATACGCATGTCCAATTAACACCAGGTTGAGCGTGATAGCTTCAGGAACGCATGCTCTCCACTGAGTTGCAATTTCATTTTACCTTGTGTGTGTTTGTCAGTCTGTTTCATTATTTTTTTTTTCGTTGACAACTCTTTGTGGTGCTTGTCAGCATTGCGTATGAAAGAAGACCCATTCATGTTTGGTATCGTTCTGTCAGTCAGAGACCCCACAATACAGTGACATCAGTTGACCACAGTTCGTTGCATTCTGGCGCAAAGTATTAATGAAGAAACACAGCATCCTGTTCTCAACACACTATCAGCCAGACAGCTAGTATCACATTACGCGTAGGGAGGAAAGCTTGTGGGAGGTTGGCGCGAGAACGCTGGCAGCTGTCAGCAGAAGTGCGCTGTGTAAACAAATTGCGGCTGTTCCATCCCTTCTCCTCCCGCGACTGATAGGCGGTCAGGGGTTATTGCCCTTGTCTTCAACTAAAGATTCCTCTGCAGACAAACGTGCATTTTAGCCTGGAATTTGGTCCATGTGCCATTCAGTTGGAATTCGGTCCATGTGTCATTGAGTTGGAATTTGGTCCATGTGTCATTCAGCTGGAATTTGGTCCATGTGTCATCCAGCTAGAATTTGGTCCATGTATCATCCAGCTGGAATTTGGTCCATGTGTCATTCAGTTGGAATTTGGTCCATGTGTCATTGAATTGGAATTTGGTCCATGTGTCATTGAATTGGAATTTGGTCCATGTGTCATTCAATTAGAATTTGGTCCATGTGTCATTCAGCTGGAATTTGGTCCATGTATCATCCAGCTAGAATTTGGTCCATGTGTCATTCAGCTGGAATTTGGTCCATGTGTGATCTAAGCCTTTTATTTCGTCCATGTGTGAGTTTGGCCTTATTTCCTGCCCTATGGAAGGCGCACAACCGACAGACACTGGCAGAGGCTGTGTTCACTATGTTCAGATTCTGAAGGAACATAACTGACACACACTGGCAGAGGCCAGGTGTTCACCACGTACAGATTCTGAAGGAACACAACCGACAGACACTGGCAGAGATCAAGTGTTCACCATGTTCAGATTCCGAAGGAACACAACTGAGATACACTGGCAGAGACCAAGTGTTCACCATGTTCAGATTCTGAAGCAGACCCGTCGGCTTCTCGCCTGCCCTTTGATGTTCAAGAGAGAAGAAGCCAGGTGTCCATGGCGGGCTGGGCTGACGGTGACCTTGACACTGCAAAGTTCGCCAGCTTCGGTCGTCAGCAGAAAGAGCGCGTGAAGGAGTTCTGTTTCCAGCCAGTTGGTGTTCTAGTTCCAGGTTAACAAGAGAACACAGCGCGTGAAGAAGTTCTGTTTCCAACCAGTTGGAATGTATTGGTTACATTTTTTGTAGGACTGATTATTCCAAGTATCATTTTCTGTGAGTTACTTTGTCTCTCCAGCTGCCATGAAAGAAAAAAAAGAAATATATCTTCAACGGTCAGAAGCGATAATAGGACTGAATCTGCTGAGGTTAGCCGAGCTCTGTCCTTTGTGAATTCATCCTTAATCATCTCATCATCCACCGGTCCCTGATCTTCAAGTTCATCCATACTACTCTTGCCAATTATGGTGACATCGGGACATTTCTTATTTAATGATAGCGTGTAAAGTTAACCCCAGGGCAGGATTTGACTCTGTCATTCCTTTACCTCATCTGAATACTTCTTACTGCTCAGTGAACTTTTTGTTTTTCCCCTGGCACTGCAAGAGCGCACACAACCCTTGATTCAAGGAGTACTTCGCTCTGAAAATGTTGTGTATCGTCATGACATGCTGCTCCAGTCCTTGTGGTTTTAGTTGCTGCAATGGTTTCCTGGATAACTGGAAGAATATCTGAAGATTTGATTTGCTATGGCAGTATGTTTTGATATCATGTCTATAGGTCTGTTTTTCCAAATTCTAAGGCACAAGTGTCTTCAATCAATCCCACCCCTCTCTCTCTCTCTCTCTCTCTCTCTCTCTCTCTCTCTCTCTCTCTCTCTCTCTCTCTCTCTCTTCCAGGAGTCGTTCACCTCTCGATCGTGTCTGAAATTTTGAGGAGGTGTTTCAGCTTTAGTTGTTTCAATCATAGACGTCCCGACATGATGCACACACAGCTGCTCCAAATATGACCAGCGTGTGCACCTAGAGTGCGCTTGCCACTCAACACATCCATTTTGTGGACTGCCTTTTCATTGAACATCTCCAACACCCTACCCCAGCCTTATTTTTCGGTTGAAAAGTTAAGTCAGATTGTGCTGTTTGGCGTCTAGAGCCTGTTCAACAGTTTCATATGTAAAAACATTGTGGTGTAAATTTCCCTACGTCCTTTATGCTGGTGCGGTGTCCTGCTGCTCATTCATCAGAATAATCACACTTTTTCGTGAGGTAGTTCTTTACTCCTCATCCACAAACACACAGAATTTCTACTTATTCTGTGCTTCTGGTCCATTGTGGATTTCCAGTCGTGATCAATATTATGGATGCGTTGGTGCGTGTTTCTGTTTGTCTGACTCACAGAAATTCGGATGCATGAACGATTTTTAAACCCCCCCCCCCCGCCCCCCTCCACACACACACACACACACACACACACACACACACACACACACACACACACACATTCGAAACATGGACAGCCAGGAAAGAAGTCAACGTTTTCTTTTTTGTATGCTGCCCGAGCCATCAATACACATAATTGCATGCAAAGACACATCAATATACAACAATATAAAGAAAGCAGAAATCTAAGTGCGCTGTAACTTTAGGCGTACAGCACATGAAGGATATATATATATATATATATATATATATATATATATATATATATATATATATATATATATATATATATATGTGTGTGTGTGTGTGTGTGTGTGTGTGTGTGTGTGTGTGTGTGTATACATATACTAATTTCCTTTGGCCACGTCCGGCCCAAACACAGCAGCTATCAGACGTCTCATGTCTCTCGTGAAGCATACTGTACAGGAAGTTCTTTCCTGGGACTCACACAGACAGGAGGAGCAGCTCACAGAGTCTTCACAGAACCAAAGTGACGGCTCTGTCCAGAACAGGAGCGACAGCTCCAACACAAGAGCTGTGGCTCACCCTGTACCTACTAAAACTATCAAAATATTTCCCAACAACAAACCTTGGGTTACAAAATCTCTGAAAATAACTCTAAATGAGAAAAAAAGAGCTTTTCAATCAGGCAATAAAAGCGATCGTAAGGTTGTACAAAAGAAACTGCAAACGGAGATTGAAGAATCAAAGAGAGCTTACAAGAGAAAAGTCGAAAACATGTTCCAGAATGGAAATATGCGAGATGCATGGAAAGGAATAAAGGTTTTATCAGGTTCAGGAAAATGTTCAAACCAAAATATTAGTAACAAAAAAACAGCAAAAGAACAGAAGCAATTTGCAGAAAAGCTGAACGATTTTACTGTAGATTTGATGAAAGATTTTAGTAAAGAATTAAAGGAAGTGAAGGAAGAACTCCAAAGCAATGTTAAAAACGATGTTGATGGAAGTGATTCTGTTGTGATTGAGGAAAATGATGTTCAGTTGTTTTTTCAAACGTTTAAATGTGAGAAAGGCAATGGGCCCTGATAATATCTGTGGAAAATTGTTGAAGGTGTGTGCTTCTCAGCTCTCCTATGTTTACAGTCGTTTGTTTACCTGGTCACTTAGAGAATGTATAATTCCTGTTTTATGGAAAAATGCCACTGTATGTCTGTTTCCCAAAAAAACGCAACCCAAGCTGTTTAAATGATTACCGACCAGTTGCCCTCACATCTGTTGCAATGAAATGTCTTGAAAGAATTGTCCTCAGTTATGTTTTAAAAGATACTACACAGTACCAAGACCTGTTTCAGTTCGCATACCAACAGAACAGATCAACAGATGATGCCACACTCACACTTCTCCATCATGCTTTTTCACACCTCGAAAAACCTGCCTCCTTTGTACGCATTCTCTTTATTGATTTCTCATCAGCATTCAACAACATACAACCACATCTGATGGCAAAGAAACTCATTAACATAAATGTGGGTAACAAGCTCTCATCTTTGGATAATTGATTTTCTTACACAGAGGACACAGTCTGTTCGATATCAAAGTGTTGTTTCGTCTTCCAGAGTCATTTCAACTGGCGCACCCCAGGGTACTGTTTTATCACCAGTGCTTTTTACTCTGTACACAAATGATTGTTCAGGAAGTGATTCAACTTTGTACATTAAATATTCAGATGACTCAGCACTTGTGGATCTTTCCAACTCTGATTCTGTTTACTTCAAGGAGGTTCAAAGATTTGTTGACTGGTGCGATCATAACTATCTTGATCTGAATGTAACAAAAACGAAAGAAATGTTGATTGATTTTAGAAAGAATCCAAAAGCTGTACCACCACTTTTTATCAAAGGTGCTGAAGTAGAACGTGTTGAATCATACAAATATTTAGGAACTTTTATAGATAATAAGCTGAATTTTAAATCCCATGTTGAGTATGTCCACAAAAAATGTCAAACCAGATTATATTGTCTTCGCAAGCTGCGATCATTTCATGTGAATACTGACATTCTTCGGACATTTTATCATGCTTCTTGGAATCTGTTCTAACTTTCTCATTTATGTGTTGGTATGGTGGGTTGACTGTGAAGAGCAGAAATGTGCTTGAGAAGTGGTGAACGTGGGAGGAAAAATCGTTGGTGAGAGACAAAAAAGTCTGAGTGAGCTATACAGGTGCCGTGTTAGTTGTAAAGCGAAGAAGATTACGTGTGACCAGACCCACGTCCTTGCAAATCAGTATGACCTTCTTCAGTCAGGACGAAGATATCGATCGGTTAAATGCAGAAGTGTCAGATTTAAACAAAGTTTTATTCCCCTGTCCATTGATTTCATGAACCGAGAAGATGTTTAATTGAAATCCAAATTCCTCTATATGAATGTATGTCATATGTGAGAAATGGGTAATGTGGCTAAAATATTGTTTATTTGCTGTGAATGTGTGTGACCGACTTGACTTGACTTGACTTGACAACTGGCTCAACAGGTCGCTGGTTCTAATACCTCAAGAGTGGTGGCTCTGGCTCAGCAGCAGCGGCGGCTCTGGCACAACTGGCTCGTCGGGTGACTGTGGACTTCCACGTCGACCTCTCCACACCCCAGCAAGATGGAGAGAAGGGGTAGATCTTGGCTACGCCCCAGACCCGGGCGCAATGGCAGGTCGGGTTACTGTCGACTCCCACGTCGACCCTCCACACCCTCAGCAGGGTGGAGACAGGGGTAGACCTCGACTACGCCCAGACCACCTAGCAGTGGCAGGTCGGGTTACTGTCGACTCCCACGTAGACCTCTCCACACCCTCAGCAGTGTGGAGACAGGGGTAGACCTCAACGCCCCAGACCCTCTAGCAGTGGCAGCCAGTTCCCGGTCACACCAGGACAATGACGTTACCTGGGGGAACTGATAACTACCTTTATTATCCAGCCTACTATGACATGGCTATTATTCACCATGATTATTAATCATATCCATAACTAATAGTTACTTGTGGAAAAATACCCATAGCGAAATCCACACAGTCTCCATACAATATCACAATACAACATTCTCTTTTTCGGAATCATATTTTACACACTGGGGGAGGATTTCCAAATATACCCTTTCGAAATCATGCTTTACACATTGGGATGAAAGGATTTCTGCATAGACCTTTTCGAAATCACGCTCTACACATTGAAGGAAAAGGATTTCCACATAGACGTTTGACGATAAACCAACAATATCATCATTGCATGCACGAAACGATTTGCTTTCATCTCTTTCATCAACATAAGAATGTTTTTATCATTTCATGTCTATTCCATCACAAGGATGTTTTTATCATTCCATGTCTATTCCATCACGATAAGAATGTTTTTACCATTTCACATAATCACTACATCTTAGAGAAATGACTTCTGCACACACTCTTGTTTATCAACAAATAGATATTCATTTTTTTTCATATCAAAGGATGGTTTAAATACATATCACAACTATTTATACACGATAGTTTCCATCGGTCACTTCCGGAGCTTACTATCAATAGCATCATTACAAAACATGAGAATAAACAAAACCTTGTTTTTCATCATAAGGCTATGAACCAGCTAAAGTCACACACACACACACACACACACACACACACACACACACACACACACACAACACAACACATAGACACACAGACACACAGACACCACACACACACACACACACACACACACACACACACACACACACACACACACACATACTGACACGCACACGCACGCACGCACACACACACACACACACACACACACACACACACACACACACACACACACACACACATGCGCGCGTAGTGCTGTCAGCACTGTTGTCTCGCGTAGCAAAGCTCCAGGTCTCTGGTGTTGTCGGCACTGTTGTCCCACGTGACAAAGCTCCAGGTCTCTGGTGTTGTCGGCACAGGGCATTCCTCTTCATCCTCTTTCACCTACCGTGCCTCCTCTGGAAGCCCACTTGGGAGAACTGACCTACATGACTGTGTGAAAACCATCGTGAAGACCACTACATTCCATTTTGACCTACATGTCCGTGTGAAAACCATCGTGAAGACCTCTACATTGACCTACATGGCCGTGTGAAAACCATCGTGAAGACCGCTATATTGACCTACTTGACCGTGTGAAAACTGTCGTGAAAGACCTCTACATTGACCTACATGACCGTGTGAAAACCATCGTGAAAGACCTCTACATTGACCTACATGACCGTGTGAAAACCATCGTGAAGACCTCTACATTGACCTACATGACCGTGTGGAAACCATCGTGAAGACCACTACATTCAATTCTCGACCATTCGCCACCTTCAGATCACAGTCACAGTTGTGTTTCCAAAAAGGTCTGAATCCAGTCACGTGTAATTATTCTAACTGGTAGCGAGTTGCTGACAGATTTATTCTAATTGGTAGCGAGTTGCTGGCAGAGTTATTCTACTTGGTAGCGAGTTGCTGATAGATTTATTCTGATTGGTATTGAGTTGCTGACAGAGTTATATTCTATTGGTAGCGAGTTGCTGGCAGAGTTATACTGATTGGTAGCGAGTTGCTGACAGTTATTCTGATTGGTAGCGAGTTGCTGACAGGGTTGTTCTGATTGGTAGCGAGTTGCTGACAGAGCTATTCTGATTGGTAGCGAGTTTTTGGCAGATAAATCAACATTTCTGCTGAACCCCGAAATCAAAGAGAGAGAAACCTCAGGGGACTCCGGCCGGCAGGCTGGTTTGGGAACGATCATTGTGGATGTAATGTCAACAGTGATAATGTCAACAGTGATAATGGTCCTATCATGGTGGACGTAATGTCAACAGTGATAATGTCAACAGTGATAATGGTCCTATCATGGTGGATGTAATGTCAACAGTGATAATGTCAACAGTGACAATGCCAACAGTGATAACGTCAACAGTGATAATGGTCCTATCATGGTGGACGTATTGTCAACAGGGACACTGTTAACAAAGATAATGTCAACAGTGATAGCAGTCCTATCATGGTGGAAGTGTTGTCAATAGTGATAATGTCCTATCATGGTGAGAGTGTTGTCGATAGTGATAATGGTCCTATCATGGTGGAAGTGTTGTGTCAGGAAGAGCGCTCTGGAGATGTTAAAAGAAATTATCCGGGTACACTTATTCACGGGACAGAAAATTCACCCTTACATCTGTGGTGTGTGGTCAGAGGCAATCGTTCTGAGAGTGAGTGCTGGTCAGAGCACGCAATTGTGTGACCGTCTTTTTTTCTTGTCAGACTGCAAGAAGACGGCCTGGAGAGCGGATGGGCTCCGTAGTTAGCCTGGCTTGGTTTGCGGCTAGTAGGCTATTTCAGGTCTGGGAAAATCTCATTTCCCCCTGAGTGTAATTTGTAAATGTAGCACCAAGTGCTAGTGTAGACTAGGTGTCTACGGGTCTGAAAAGTAAGTGTTAAATTCGCTTATAATTTCACCAGGCAATGGAGACTGGAAGACTTAAGAGTATATTTCCATTCTTTAAATTTGCTCTAAAGTTTTGCTTTGATGTTCATTGCATTTAGTCTACATATTGTGTTTTCCTAAAATATATGTAAACGTTGATAGTGTTCATAAACCTGTCTAGGTTTATAAAGTTAATTGTCTTTGTAAATTGTTAACTGCATTTGAACAGAGATGACTTGCTTTTCTAAAGACCTTTCAGCAAACTATTTTAAAATCGTAAACTCAGAGTTTAATTGTTAAATTGTTGGAGAGGCTTTAAGGGACTTTATATCTTACATTAGGGTTCTAGTTCCAGAGCGCTCGTCGTTCCTGGGAATGGCCTGGCTTTTGTGAGCGAGGAGGGATTCCCAAACGTACCTCCCTGTGACTGCAGGATGGGGGTGTGATGTGAACTGTTGTAATGGTGAAGTGCTGCAATGTGCCAGTCGAGTGCGACATGTCGCTGCATAACAAGTACAGTTTATAGTTTATATGGTGAAAGATTTTAGAGTAAATGTGGAAAGTGTTGTGTAGTTTTGTTTGGTTTGATTTTGCTTGTGAGAAGAGTGAGTAGATTGTGTGAACTTGACATGTTGTCAATAGTGATAATAGTCCTATCATGGTGAGAGTGTTGTCAACATGATAATGGTCCGATCATGCTCAAAGTGTTGTCAACAGTGATAATGGTCCTATCACGGTGGGAGTGTTGTCAACAGTGATAATGTCAACAGTGATAATGGTCCTATCAAGGTTGAAGTGTTTTTAACAGTGATAATGGTCCTATCATGGTGGAAGTGTTGTCAACAATGTTAATGTCAATAGTGATAATGGTCCCATCGTGGTGGAAGTGTTGTCAACAGTGATAATGGTCCCATCGTGGTGGAAGTGTTGTCAACAGTGATAATATTCCTATCATGGTGGAAGTGTTGTCAACAATGTTAATGTCAACAGTGATATTGGTCCTATCGTGGTGAAAGTGTTTTCAACGGTGATAATGGTCCTGTCATGGTAGAAGTGTTGTTAACAGTGATAATGGTCCTATCATGGTGGAAGTGTTGTCAACAGGATAATGGTCCTATCATGGTGGAAGTGTTGTCAACAGTCAGTTTGGTCCCATTCCCCGTGTTTGCAGGCGGGCAGTCAACAAGACACCTCTACTGCTACATCAGTATTGACACAGTCCTTCCCTCATTATGAATTACTTTTATATCCGAAAGTAAACCTGCGTAACATCGCAAACCCTGCACATAAAACTGCACGTTATATATTCGCTGTTGTTTTGTGTGTCATGTTCAAGTGATATATTGCACGAATTGAAGAATGCACTTTCTCTAATACCCTGATTAACTTTTTTTTCTAACTTATTCCTTTTGTTTGTTTTGTTTGTTTTGTTTTGTTTTTGCTTACATTGTCTTCTCCTCGTCCATTGTTATCAGAAATGTCATCACAGTACGCACGAAGACTATCAGGGGTGGGAGGGAAGGGGGTAGATAGGGATGGTAGGTGTGTAACATGGAAACCGCCCCGTTCAGCCGACAGGAGTATGTGACAACAGCAGACCTGCTGCTGATGGTGATAGGAAGACGTCTTCCTTTGTGACAGAAGACTCTGGTACGAGACCTGTCTGCTTATAGTGATGGGAAGACGTCTTCCGTTGTGACAAGTCTCTGGCACCAGACCTGTCTGCTGATGGTGATCGCAAGACGTCTTCCTTTGTGACAGAAGTCTCTGGCACCAGGAGACCGTCCTGCTCGTGGTGATAGGAAGACACCTTCCGTTGTGACAAAAGTCTCTGACACCAGGAGACCATTCTGTTGAGGGTGACAGGAAGACGTCTTCCTCTGTGTCAAAAGTCTCTGGCACCAGGACACCTGTCTGCTGATGGTGATGGGAAGACGTCTTCCTTTGTGACGCTATGCTGGGTCAGTATATATGCCCGTGGTTGACCCTCCGCCACTCATATCTAGCTCTTTTCGTCTTATGATCAGTCGATGAACTCCATTCATTAACATGTTCATTTGTACAACCTAGTATTCACCTTAATCTCTCATTCAATGGTTTGCTTTTTGAATCAATGGATTTTGCCACTCGATTTATGTGCTTGTTTAGCTCTGAACTATGTACGTCTCTTTACTTTCATTTTGCGTCTTAGTGTAAAAATCTGATTGATAAGTTATTTGTGCTTTAGATTCACTTTCCGAGGGGGCAGTCCAAGTGAGCGTTGCCTGTGTACATTAAATACATGGTCTGTATTGCATTTACTGTCTCAAATTGCCAACAATAAATGTCTTCAATTAGTGAATATTCGAGATTGCCTCAAAGTGAATGGACTGTCATTCTAACACTACCTCCTCTCGTCTCGTATTGTTGTTCATCTTATGCCTGGCGATGTTCGCTCTGACCCCAACCCCCTCATCTCCAGCTTTTCAGTCCCCAGACCCCACCCCCACCCCAACCCCACCCCCTACTCTGTCCTTCCTCACAGTGGTTTCTGTCTCATGGTGGATAAACTGTCACTCAAACTTCTCTCTCAACCTCTCTGTCACATTTGCCTTTTAAATCACCACTGCACCTTATCCCTGCCTTACTCTCTGTCTGTCTGTCTGTCTCTCTGTCTCTGTCTCTGTCTCTGTCTCTCTCTCTCTCTCTCTCTCTCTCTCTCTCTCTCTCTCTCTCTCTCTCTCTCTGTGTGTGTGTGTGTGTGTGTGTGTGTGTGTGTGTGTGTGTGTGTGTGTGCGCGCGCGCGCGGGCGTGTGTGTGTGTGTGTGTGTATGTGTTGTTGTTGTTGTTGTGTTGTTTGTTGTTGCTGTTGTTGTTGTTGTTGTTTGACTATGACATCTAGGTCAATGACACACACACACACACACACACACACACACACACACACACACACACACACACACACACACAGAGTAACAGTAAATGGAACTGAGGTATCACCACAAGAAAGAACAAAGAAAGACACAAGACGAAAAAGAATAATATGAACGTGCTCTTAGCAAAATACAGTTAAAGAATGATGGCTGAAATACGCTGCCTGGGCGCAGAGTTTCAACATGTGTATATTGCTTTGCTTCTTTTGTTTACTCTCATTTAACTGAAGACTTAGCTGCTTTTGAAAACGCAATTCCCGTGCTCTACGCCGTTTCTCTAAAATTATGTTCAAAGTGTACAGGCAAGGGTTAAGTGCTGAATTGAGTGGCAACACGAAAATGGCCATTCCAACGTTGGCCTCTCCTGGAATGGCGACACCAGTGGCAGCCAGAACCCCACACAGACCAACAGGAAACCAGCACAGAAAATCAGACACTGCAATGGACAGAGGCGCCTGGCGATAGTCGATTCCTTGGATTGCACACTTTCGTTGCCTTTGTCTTTGGTCTGTGTTAGCTGATCAGCAATCGCATTACTCCTCACCGACCAGTAGATAAGAAACTGACCCACTCCAATGGTCATAAAGAGGATTAGGTTGCAAATGACCATGATGCCAAACGAATAAATGTGACCAGGAAAGTCAGCTCTGGTGACAGGCAGTGGAATGCAAATACCTGTCTGGTGGAAAAACTCCCAGTGGGAGGTCACAGGGAGCAGAGGTACAGACGCCAGTGCAATCCCCACTGCCCAAATGACTGCACAGGCTGTGTGTGAGCTGACCTGGCTCCAAACCGGATGTGGCTGAACGGAAAATGAAGCACGAGGAGGAAGCGATCTAGAGTGATAAAACAAATTAGGAATGCCGACACTTCAGAGGATAACAAAGATAAAATCCTGCAACGCTACAAGCAGAACTCTTTTTCCATATAGTATCATTCCAAATATAGGAACCTGCATACATTTGGTCTGCTACGCCTATGAAGATTAAATATACTCCCATCAGAAAATCAGAGGCACACAGATGAATAACAAAAACTACAAAACCAGTCTTGGTGTTTTTTGACATAAAATATACGCGATACACAAGTCCACCCAGATTTCCAAGAACAGCGAACACAACAAATACCCCTAGGGCACAGCGATAAGCCATAGACTTCAACAAGTCATCACATGATGAAATTTCGTCAGATGGAGCCAAACATTCACCTCGGAAGCTGTCTGGCAAAACAACAGAACAACACAGTTTGAAATTATCTGCCAAAACATGCAGGAGATCTGTCATGTGTTTCATGAGGGCTGGAGCAAAATCAATGACAGGACAACCCTGTAAGTTCAAAACCTGAAGTTTAGGAAACAAGTGCAGTTCCTCAAGGACATGTATATCATTCTGGGACAGATCTAGAACTTTCAACTGTGGCATAACGGCTGACAACATGCTCATATTCATAGGTTCCATTTGGACATGAGATATATTGATCATCACTATCGATAGATGTGCGTACTGGTCTTGGACATAGATGATACCACCAGATAAGGGGTTATCTGCCAGATTCAATCTCTGCAGGTGAGGCATTCCTGCAAAGTGGCTAAAGTTGATGGAATGAAGTAGATTCTGGCTAAGATCCAAACTATGGAGATTCGGCAAAGCAACTTCTGTTAAACTCTTCCATCCACACGCCGTTACACCTAGGTGGATCAACATAATGTTGTCAGTGATATCGCTAATTCGTGTTCCACTACCGGAGACGTCCAGGTAGCGTATCTGTGGGAAAGAGCTGATGTGAAAAGTCTGGTTACAGGTGAAGGCAAGACCGTAACAAACACATGCCTCAGGACAAGAAACGTTGCACATCAGTTCATCATCATGTTGTGGACACTGTGGCAGACCATCACACAGGTGATTCACGTGCAGACAGATCGTTTGGTCACGGTATCGACATCGATAAAACCCTGAGCACGTTCTGTAGAAATTAAAACAACCAAGTTCGTCTTCATGACCTGGACAGTCGATCATGTCATTGCAGCGGACATAGACAGGGAGACAGTAACCAGCATCGTGACACTGAAAATGAGTGTCTGGACACTGCGTTGTGTTTTCTGGTAGTGGGGTGACGGTGAATCCACCTGGCGTGTCAAAGTTAACCACAGCTGGTGGCCTTTATTGTATAAAACATGGAATTCACGCCATGACAATTTGACTCGTCCTTGTTCGTGTTGCAGTCCTTGAACCCATCACAGCTTTTATTCCAATTTACACACTGAATAAAAAATAGCTAGAGTCTTTGATGATTGTAAAGGTCTCGTATACCACACACACGTGCGCGCGCAATATCTATCTATCTATCTATCTATCTATCTATATATATATATATATATATATATAGATAGATAGATAGATAGATAGAGAGAGAGAGAGATGCAGATATTTGTTCAAGGTCATGGCCGCTCTTGAAGGGGGGTATATATATATATATATATATATATATATATATATATATCTATATATCTGAACAATTCAGTAGTGGGTGAAAACAAGTGCAAGCTAACAATTTTTCAGTCATTATAGTAATGACTTGGCGAATATTGGAACTTTTAGAAGAAAAAAAAATGAAAATGAAGAAAATAGGGGGAATATATATATATATATATATATATATATATATATATATATATATATATATATATATATGAGAAAACCCTTCACTAGCTGCCTGAGCGAACCATCGTAATCCTCTCTAAGGCAGATCTATTCGTATTGCCTGCTCCTAGGCCTTCCGTCCGCTGGATCGGACTCATCAGAGAGACATGGCTGATTGTGTCTGCGCTCTTGGTGTCAAATAGAAAGACACCACAGTCCATAATTCTGTGGTGTTCTCACCACCAAGGGTTAAAAAAAGAATCCAACAGCAGCCCCAAAGCAGCCAGCAAAGGGTAGTAAATGGAACAAAACTTATGTGTGGAGAGGAAAAAAGCTGCTGAAAAACCATAAACATTATGCAAACAGTACAAAATGTAGGGGACAATCTTTGAGCCTATGCTTGAGGATCCATTTAAGGATGCAAGGGAGATCAAAAGATATGGAACAGTCTGAGTGGTCAGCTCTGCTGTTCAATAACCCAAGCATTGTCAGCGGCTAAGAATTGTGCAGAACAACCTTTACTTGGATCTCCTAAGAGATGCGATCTCCCACTGATTGACCAAACAATATAATGCTGAACAATTAATTAAGTAGTGGGTGAAAGCAAGTGCAGGCTAACAATTCTTCAGTCATTATAGTAATGACTTGGCAAAGATTGGAACTTTTTAGAAGAAAAAAAAAATGAAAACGAAGAAAATAGGGGGAATATATTAAAAAAAAAAAAAAAAAAGAGAGACCCTTCACTAGCTGCCTGAGCGAACCATCGTAATCTCTCTCGAAGACAGATCTATTCGTATTGCCTGCTCTTAGGC
>JADBJO010012174.1:32500-50000 GCA_016801955.1 Conus betulinus
ACACACACACACACACACACACACACACACACACACACACACACACACACAGATGAGCGCGTTCAACATCAGCAAACACGTGCACAGTGGTAAGTGGATATCATTAATCAGTCCGAGGGAAAAAAAGATGTCTTTAGGGGTTTTAAAAGTCTCTAAAGAGTCCATGTTACGCAGAGAAGAAGGGAGACTATTCCATAGAACAGGTGCCTGGTAAGAGCAAGATCGTTGGCCTGAAGTTTTCAGGCGAGCGGAGGGAAGCCGAAGCAGACGAGAATCGGTGGATGACCGTAATTTGCGAGACAGAACATAGAGATGGAGGAGGTCAGAGAGGTAGGAGGGAGCCAGATTATTCAGTGATTTGAAAACTAGGAGAACTTTAACGTCAATGCGAGACTGAACTAGAAGCCAGTGTAAGGATGACAGAATTGGTGATATGTGATCAGATCTAGACGTGTATAAACACACTGGAATATTTTGGTCGTATGCCAGGTTTGTATTTAAATATTGGGAAATCTAATATCATTGGACCACGTAGGTTTCAAGTGATACCTGCTGATTTTGTTTTTAAAGCATGCCTTTCGCATGTAAACTTATGTCTTGAATTTCTTGAGATAAATATGAAATGCTCATAGCAGATTGCTCAGTGACAGACTGCTGAAGTCCAATCAACCAGGAGAGAACGAGAGAGAGAAAGAGAGGGGGGACAATGACAATGACAAAGAATTTATTGGCAATAGCTCTTTCGGCTCTAATGCCAAGGGAAGCGCTAAGATAAATCAAAATGCAGAATTATATCTGGCGACAACCGAAGATAAATTCGAAATCAATCAGCTGTGCAAAAACATACAGTAGTAGTACTGGGTCATGATCTTCGACCAACCGACCTATGAGTCATTAGTTAGTAATGATTATATCTTTCTTTCCTTTTTTTTCCAGCAGGACAATAACGCATAGTAGATACCTAGCCGAGTTACATGTTCACGATAAATTATCTGACAACTAGCAATCTATTTTTTTCTTCTTAATATTATTTGCTTTCACAATGAACGCAGGAAGTGATCTAATAATGTCTTCATTTTCCGATGCCAGTATTTCTTTTTTTATATGTTATATCTTTGCACTATGTTTTAGTAAAGAGACTACTTGTGATTCGTAATCCACTGCATTCACAACAATCGAATAAGAAATGCATCTTATCTTCGAAACCATATCTTCGAAACCATTCGAACATAGCGGGCATACTGAACGTATAATCGAATCTGAAGTAAACACCTTTAATATGATTACAAACCTAAGGTTCTTGTTCTAAATCATCTGACAAGTGAGTCACTGTGCCATTCATTAGTTATTACACCAGATATTTTTTCAGGATATAATGAATTTTTAAAGGAATAACAGCATATGTTTTCGTCATTTCCGACCACAGTGGAGTGCCAGTTTTGCTTAAAACAATCAATCAGTCGCTACTTAAATTCAGACAAAATCATTTTCTCACTACCTACTGCTTGTGCGATCCAGACAATGCCAAATTCATTTTTTGTTAAAAACTTTGTAACATCTGACGCCCAATTGTACCCTCCTATTTCCGCTTGCCTGAAAAAGCATTTTATATGCATGTCTGCATATATACGATGCAGTGCATGTCACGGAACGCTAAGCCGGACGTCAAAACAAAAAACAAAACTAAGCCGCTAAACTAACAACACCCCACACAAAAAGTGACAAGAAAAAAAAATATCCCAACAAAACAATCAATGAGCATGATATTCTATGAATAACAAGTCACAGTCCAAGCCTGAAAGCACACGGTTCCTACGGCCAAGGCAACCACAATAAGTTATTTAAACCCCTTATCTAGCTACGGTGTGCAGTGTTCCTCAGGCCAGCAATATATACTGCTCAAAACAGTTGAAAGGCCACTACCACTTTTAGGGTACCTTGTTTGACTTTATTTTCCCAATAACACGGCACCGCAACCACCCAAACTTACTGAATTTGGTTGCATACCTGATCAGTCAACTTGAATTTGATCAGAAATCAACTCAATTTGTGCCATGCACATCACAGCGGTGAACTGAAATGTGCACATACTGCACGAAAAAAGGGTGCAAATCAAACAGGCCTGTGCAACAGAGCACATCTGAACTGCAGGAATACTGCAATGCACGCGCAACCCATGTCTTATCTGAAACACAGGTCAGCCAGTTTTGAGAGACTGGTGGGCATTTATACCTGTGTTTATGGCACTTTTGCAACCATGCCTCGGAGACAACGACTGAGTCGGGATGACCAAGGGCGGGCAATTGCGTGGCTTCAGGAGGGCGTGGGCGTGCGAGAGGTTGGTCGTCGACTGTCGGTCGCCCATTCAGTCATTCAGACTTTGAGAGACCGCTTCAACCAGACAGGAAGTGTTGCTGAGCGAAGACGTCCAGACGCCCAAGGTCCACCTTCAGGCAGCAGGACAGGTTTGTTGTGTCCTGTCGGCTCTGAGGCAGAGAACGGCCACTTCGACACACTCAGGGGGCAGCTGCAAGCAGCTGGCAATGTCACCGTCAGTGACCAGACCATTCGGAACCGGTTGAGAGAGGCACACCTGCGCTCAAGACAAGCAGCCGTCGCCGTCCTGTCCTGACACCAGCTCACCGTGCTGCTCGTTTGGCTTGGGCCCAGCGTCACTTACCATGGACCAGAGATCAGTGGGCAAGAGTATTGTTTACTGACGAGTCCTGCTTTGCCTTATCATTTCATGACGGCAGGAGGAACCGTGTCTGGCGGCGGCGAGGAGAGGAGAACGCTATCACGATGGGTCTCTCGTGAGCGAGCGTGATCGCTATGATGGTGGTGGATCCATAATGGTGTGGGGAGGGATGGCACGGAACTACAGACCCCCCTGCACATGGTGCAAGGCAACCTCACCAGTGTGGGCTACAGGGATGGCATCCTGCAGCCCCTTGTGCTGCCAGCGCTGCAAGCTATTGGACCAGGCGCGGTACTTCAAGACGACGACGCCGCCAGACCTCACAGGGCTCGAGTCGTCAACAACTTTCTTCAGCAGCAACACGTGATCCACATGGACTGGCCAGCCTGCTCACCGGACCTTAATCCAATCGAGCACCTATGGGACATGCTGGGCCGGCGACTTCGAAGCAATCACCCCCCGCCAGTTGACCTCAACCAGCTGCTGTTCCAGTTCCTTGAGCAGGAGTGGCAGGCAATACCCCAGAGATGACTCTGAGGACTCTGACTCAATCCATGAGGCAAAGGTGCATCGCGTGCATCCACGCAAATGGCGGACACACTCGTTACTGACTGTGTTTTTGTGTATCTCTGGCGTTCTGACTTCTGAAAACATGGGTAGTGGACTTGAAAGTGACACAACATGCTGTTCAAATCAATTTTGTCATTAATCTGTGTCTTTGATGTTTTGATTAATGGCTGAAGTAAAGTTCGAAAGCATTGTTTTGGGTTGTTTCCGTTCTGTTGTGAAATAGCGAGAAGAAAACAAACAACAACAACAACAACAACAAACAACAACAACAACAACAACCACCACCACCAAAACTATACTAACTTCATATAACTGTTCATTTCGCATATAATTCACTGCGCACATTCATCCGTTCAGTCATACCCTTTTTAATCAACATCCATCCTTTAGGTATGCACACCCAAACCCAATGTCTTCAGGTGTTTCATCGCAACAACAACAACAACAACAACAACAACACAACAACAACAAAATCAACACGAAAGGAAACAGGCCACACGACGACGACGTTGACAGTCTCACGACGGCGATAGTGACGGTGACCAGATGAATCTGCCTGCCGAAGACGAGGATGACATAGATGACAGTGACACACCGGCTTCCACAACATCAGTGGAATTCACAGCCACCGCCAACACAACGGGGACAGCGACGATTGCCACCAACCACAGTGACAACTCACACGACGACACACCTCAATGGCGGCGATCAGAGTGAGGAATCGGTGGTACGGGGGATCAGCAGCGGCAGCGATAACAACGACGCCAACAGCAACGGCGATAACAGCAACGGCGACACAGCAACGGCGCCAGCACAACGGCGCCAGCAGCAACATCGACACCAGCAACGGCGACGTTAATGGTCGGGCTGCGTAGACCCGGCCGGATGGGGAGAAATAGAAACGGATGTGTCATCGGAAAAGGGGAGGACTGGGACAACAGTTCGGAGCAGAGCAGGAGGATGGGGAGTGCAGCTGGGGTAAACCGCAGGCACCTGCTACGAATGCCGGTCAGTCAGGGACAGGAATACCAGCTGTCCACCACTCCCCGACAAAGCGGCCCTGCACCGCTTGGTGTAACGGGCCACAGGATGGTGGGAATGCGCCCTCACCTGCACTTGACATAGCTGTTACCCCCCAACCGTAGATATACATAACTGCATACCTCACTAACTATGGTAACCCCTTAGTGCACCCCTTTCCAGGATTTTTTCTTTACGCACTCCATAACTCCATAAGCGAAGTTATATCTATCACCATCACACTTTGTTTATGCACTAAGTTACACTTCTCTTTGCACTACGGTATACAAAAGAGCCATTTTATAAACACACCTTCCAACACACACATTCTCAGTCATACTGTAACTTCCACAACAGATACTGTGTCTCGATTCCAAAGAACACCAATGGGACAGGACAGCTATATCTCCGCGCCAATCACCGAAGACTAAGCACACTCCCACAAATCTCCCGCAATGTAGGAACAATCTTAACCTATATTATTGAATTAGGGTACCCACGCCATACCAAACCGCGCTGCTTGACACGAGTACCTCTTCATACAAATACACAACACTTATCCTTTCCGGTAACTTCCATGATACGGAACAATCATAAGCTCTACAGCACCCGGTGCCAACAAACAATGTCTATGCTTCCCGAAAGCATTTCCGTTCAAACCCCCTGTCACGAATAAGTACCAACTCAATTCTAAGACCAGGATCGAAGCAATGATAACTGTTTACATTTCCATTCAAAACTTCATAACCAAATGTCCTTTCCTTTTCCTTGTTCCCTGTTCTCACCTCTCAACTCAACCCACTAGTCAAAACCCACCTTCACACACACTTTCCTCAGCTTGCTTCGTTTTAGTCCTTATTTTCCCCCATTCTCTCCCTCTTCCTTTTCCCTAAGAAAACTTGAAATTGATTCAAAACATGAGCGTATATTATTTACACCTGTATACAAGTTGACAGAAATGTGCACAAGATAACGCCACCTATAACTAACACCACACTACTATTACCTTAATTAACTCCACATACCTGCTACAACTCATAACGACAACTGCGGCTGGACTACTATCACCTCAATTAACTCCATATACCTGCTACAACACAAAACGACAACTGCGGCTGGCCTGAATCTCAGGGTCGCAGCACACCGAAACACCGACAACTGCTCGACCAAGAGCAAAACCGAAGTGCTAGCCACCCGGCCCCACCAAACTTTAATGCTTGATGACTCAGCACTCACTCCTTGCTGAGTTTTGAACTCTACACAGACCGCACGTGAAACGGGACTCGACACAGACCACACGAAACAAAACAGGAAACGGAAGGCTAACCCCCTCTCTCACCACACTTATCCTTTCCCTACCTGTGCATGGTAGCACACGCACACCCAATATATGAATGGAACGTACAGGTATCCCAACACCCCCACCATCTTTCCTGAACCCAACAACTTCCATATATGAACCAGTAATCCTTCACCCCGTGGTGGAATGATGGCATGGATCCATACAGAGCCGTTGGCGCGTCTGTACGATTTCCACGCTGATCAAATCAGTGACAGTACAAGTCGTGTTGGTTTTAGCCAATATCTCACACATTTACCATACTTTCTAATAAATAAATAAAGGGTATTGGCCTGACTCTCCATAACACTTTTTATTTGAAAAATGTAAAAGTATGTTTATAAACCTTTTATTGCAAATGAGCGATTATTCTCCAATAGCTTATTTTCATTACGTCCCCAAATTTCAGCACCGTATGATAACAGGAGTTCTATTTGTGAATCAAATATTTTCCAGAATAGATTAGAATCAATCGAGTTTAATCTCCCCATGGTGCGAAAAAAATTGATAACCCATTTTCTGCCCCTTCTAGCGACTTCTGTCCAGCCAGACATCAAGTTTAATCTTGTTGTAGAAACAATGCCTAAATATTTATATTTATTTGTTACCTTTATCCCCTCTTGTCCATTCCACCATATTCCATTTGCAGAGAGATACCCTCCCTTACGGAAAACTATGACATCAGTTTTGTTTAGATTTACGACCAGCTGCATTCTATCAGCTTCAGATTTTAAGTACATCGATTTGATTTTGCATCCCTATAACAGTCTCTGGCAGCAATACCACATCATCGGCAAATAACATCAGAAACATTTCAATTCCTCCAGAGATTAGTTTAATGCCATGTCTTCCACGTTTTGATAACTCCACAGCAAGTTAATTAATGAAAAAGGAATATAGTAGGGCTTAGCACACAACCTTGCTTGACACCTCTTGGACAATTGAAGTATTATGATAATAAGCATTTATCATGTACACAGGCTAAAACGGTATTATAGATTCCTCACAGCGCATTATACAATTTTCCATCCACACCATATTTCCTCAGGCACTCCCATAATAGCTTTCTGTTGACCGAGTCAAAGGTCTTCTGGAAGTCAACAAAAGCCACGTATGATTTCGAATTTCTGGAGAGATATTTTTAACTAAACAATACAATGTGAAAATATGGTTAATGGTGCTATATCCACTTCTAAAACCCGCCTGCTCTTTAATAATTTGTTCTTCTCTTTCCGCCCGTTTAGTAGGTCTTTAATTCAAAATACTGGTATAGATCTTGCCTAATACACTGGACAGACCTACGCCTCGATAATCATCTGGGTTATTAACGTCACCATTTTATGCAATGGTATTATGATGGATTTCGACCACTGAGTTGCAATTATCACAGACTCAAAAAGTTTTTAAACAGATGCACCAGAAACTCAACCAAAGTTTTAGCATTGTTAAGCATTTCATTTACAATTCCGTCTGGGCCAGCACGCTTACACTTTTTAATCTTTGAATGCTTTTTCTTCTATTTCGCTTTACGTGATTTTTTTTAAATTACATTGGCCAGTATGACTATCCTTCTCGTAAATATTATCATGTGAATTAAAAACAGTGTAAAATGATTATGCCAATGTTTTATTAAAATTTCATCATATACTAGTGACTTTCAGTTGATCGTTCTAAGAGTTGACCAAAATGTTTTAGCGGTCTCTTACTGAATCTTTTAATTTTTCTTGTCTGAAATGACCCAAATATTCCCTTTTCTCTCGCTTTAAGCTTGCTATATTCTTCCCGTGCGTTTGCATGCATTTGCCTTCGATTAATGACGTAAGTTTTCCTTTAACTCGTCTTTTCATTACTTCACATTCCCTATCAAACCAGTCATCTTTTTGTTTTTTTTCTTCTTCCCAACTGTACGCACCCTACATGCAGCAGCACCATACATCGGACGGGTAAACACATCTAGACATTCATCAACATCAATATCCGATCCATTGTTCGCCTGCTTCAGGCGTTCGTTAAACATATCAGATTCCAGTTCATCCCTGTAAGTCTGAGCATTCTCATCATTCCAGACAATCTTCTCTTCTCCACCCTCAATCATTTTCCTGTATTTCTCTTCTGTCATTCCTTTCTTCCATCTCAGTTCAACTGGTAGGTGTCGAAAGTGTAGATTATCACTAACACACACAAATCAAAATCAATTTCCAATTCTTCACACACAATAAAATAATCAACTACACTACCACCGTATGGTGATACATATGTAAAATCGCTGCGTGGATCACTCACACAAAATCCATTCAATATGACTAAATCAAACATAAAACAAAAATCTAAAAGCGTTTGACCAAAGTAATACATATTTCCATCTTTTTAATGTCTTCTGTACATATTTTCATGTTCTCTGTCATCCAGTAGATTTAAATGACTTGTCATATTTTCAATGGTGGGCTGCTCACTTCCTGTTCTGGCGTTCAAATCACCACATAAAATTGTGTTAACATTTCCATTCTGGAATAGATGCTGCAATTTTTCTTCTACAATACGAATACCATTTTTCACATCAGTGTAGTTATAAAAAAGACTGCCTTCAGGGGAATATATCTTGCAATCAGTAGTACATATCTTGCAATCAGTAGTACATTTTTATCAATGTCAAATGTACTTTTCTCAACTTTCAAAACAACCAAATTGTCATGATTTAGTTCAATTCGTTTAATCAAGTGAGAATAATAGTTTTAACAAGTAATAACACGCCACCGAGTTTCTACCAAATAATGACACTTTTTCGTTTGCTGGGGAGCTGAATTTTAAATGATCACGAAAAAATGTAACTGAAATCAAAAGCTTGATTAGTAAAGGTTTCAGTTAAACCAACAAACTCAAATGAACATAATACTTTACAAAAGATACATCATCTAATTTGCTACACAGGTTTTCAATGTTATAATTAAAGAACAATAACCGAGTCGGCTGATCAAGCTTGGCCTATTTATTGGAGGTTGACCAAGAACGCCAAGAACGCCTGTCACTATCACTGTCACTGGTCGCGCGCTGTGTGATGCCACTCATTGACAAGAAACTTGACAACCCACTTTGCTGTGTCCCTCTACCCGCACTGCCACCAGTCTCACGTGTTTCAGGCCGCCCACCCTGACCCTCTCCCTTCCCTTGCACAGTCCTCTCTCCCCCAACGAAGAAGTTTTTTACCCCACCTTTAGCAACCTTTCCCCCACGAACGCCAGGGCCCCGCTTTGAACTGGTTGACTTGAGATTGGCGTGTCTTGGGGATTCCCCATGGTGATCCACTGGTGTGTTGACACGGTGACCTTGACCTGACTGTCGATCAGCTGTTGTGTTGCTGCTGCTCTCCACCAGTGGCACCGTGTTGTCTGCTGTTCCGCCTGATGATGGTGGTGACGAAGTGTCCACGTCGTGATTGGCCCTCACTGCTGCGGCGTTCGACCTCGGTGCTCGTCTCAGTCCCATCTTGATCACGCCTCTGTCAAAGTAAGCTGACATCCCGTCACGTTTGGCCTGTGCCACCATTGCTGCTTGCTGTCTGGTCAAGTCGTTGGCCACCCGTACACCTTGCCCTTCAAGCTGACTTCTGAAGTCTTTATTCTTCAGGATCTTCAACTTGACCCTCAAACTACGCACTTTGACAATCGTGGGTTTGGGGTCACCCTGTCCGATTCTATGTGCTCTGATGATGTCGTCTTTACTCCACTGCTTTGGGCCCTCTACACTGTTCAGTGCTGACACCACAGCTGACGCACACTGGTCATAGTTTTCTGTCAGAGCACATAGGGTACCATAGAGCCGTAGATTATCCCTACGTGAAAACTACGCTAAACGGTCAATTTCAGAGTTCATTTTCTCATGTTCATCGCATAGTCTGTCCACATATTGTGTGTGACCTCTTTCTGCTCTCTAATCCTGTATTGAGGGCTGTGATGTTATTGGTAATTTCCGACACAGCCTCTGACATGCGTGTTTTCCTGTTCAAGTCTATTGCAACGTTCATTAATTTCATCACACTTTTCACTCACACGTTTTAGTTCAGATTCGATGACAGACAGATCGCTTCGAATCAAAGTATTTCTTCACTATTTTGTTTACTCTGTACGTCGATGGCCTGAAGAATTTGCTGTGCGAAGTCAGGGGTGATGTGTGTTGTGTCGCTGATTCCACGTGTGCAGCAGTGCAGCAGGTGTTTTGCTGAACATCATCCTCTGTGACACTGCCTTGCCTCTGCAAAGGTCCGGGGTTCGTCTCCACGTCATGAGACAGGAGAAGGCGTCGCACCGACCACGAGGCATACATTAAGCACAGTATGACAAGGGCCTGGCTGTGGATGGGCAACACACGTTTACTACACACGCGCTGTCATAACACATTGTGTTTGCACTCGATGCTGTTTGCACCCGAGGTGTGACCAGCCGAAAGGCCCAATGGTGGTGAGGTTTCATCACTCACAACTGAGATAGCGATGATTCTCAGCGAATTTCCAAGGAGACACACATTGAGAACAACGCAAAAACTAAACTAAACTAAACTAGAATAGAAGAAAAATAAAATGAAATAAAATAATGTCAACACACTGGTCGCTGATACTGCCTCGCTTCCGCTCACCTGGCTGGCCTTGTGAACTTTGTGTGACCTTGTCACTGAGACACACGTTTTCAATTCTGCTTCTCCGCAGATCGATGTCAATCATTGTGTCTGCTACTTTCTTCACTGACTATTCACACACCTTACTGTCATTCATTACTCACTAGCATGCTACATGAACGCCCCACTTTGAAGCCGAAGGTAGAGCAAACGACTGACATTGCCGACTAGTCACCATCTTTTTCCGCGCCCGTGAGAGAATGCAAATGTGAATGCGAATCTTTTATTCAGATTGAGGCCAAAGTCCCACACTGAAGGGGGTTTCATAAATGTAATATATGTCATGAATAAAACGAATCAAAATGCTAATGACGAAATACTGTAAGTCATGAAACAAACAAACACACACACACCCAAGATAATGCAGTCTGAATTCTCTTGTTTCCTTCATAAACATACTTAGCTAGATTCAATAGTCTGTTCTCATTATTTGTTGATTATAAGAGAATGAGTCTAAAGTTACACGGTTCTGTACAATATCTGGATTGGATAAGTTTTATTCTTCAGTCACTCAGAACAGGACAGCGAAAAACAAACAAACAAACAAACAACAACAACAACAACAACAACAACAACACAACAACAACAACAAAATGCATTTCATCTTTCTCTTGCTCTTTTACATAAGCGACATGTTAGGTCACTTTCAACAATATTGCTATACCTAAAACGATGGCAAGCAATGTCAGATACACCAAATCTCAATTTTGTTAATGCACACCTAACGTATCTATTCATTTTTTTAATCTTAATATAATGTTCTAATACATGCGTCGATTTAGAGAGTTTGTACTGCACAAATCTATCACTATTATACAAATGGTCCTGCCAGTCCTGCACCTGCAATCGATAATCCTCTGTTAAAAAAAAAAAAAACTCCTGATATATTTTCAACACACCTTGGTTATCCCAAACAAATCCAAACCCATATCCATTTAGACATTGTCGAACATTTGAAGCCCAAGTCCTCTAACCATTATTGTCTAACTTCATCAACATCCTGTAACCCTTATAGGGTATCCTGCATTCGTCCATTCTCGTTAGTTTGAGCCAGTATTTTATACACTTCAAATCGAGTTTAAAATAAACAGGATATCTTCCGAGTTCAGCGTATACCAAATCATTGGGAGTTCTACTATCCACATTCAAACAGCGTTTCAACGCATATGAGTGAACTTTCTCAATTACGCCACCTTTCTCAAAAGCCCACATTTCTGCTCCATACTGTAAGATTGGATCCATCTGTGAATCGAATAACTTGATAAAAACACTGAATGAATTATAGTCCAATTTGTACAAAATATGAAGAATAACTATGACTGCCTTTTTTTCGCTCTGTTTACTATATCCTGACAATCAAGCTCAAAACTAAGTTTGGTTGTAAAATAAATTCCAATATATTTGTAAGCATTAACCACAGCAATTCTCTCACCTCCATAAGGCCATCTTTCAGCACGCCCTGGATACCACCCTTTATGAAACACGACAATATTTGTCTTACTCATATTAACTTTTAATTTTAGTTTGTTTGCTGCAGAGTACATATTATTTAATTGTCTCTGGAGACCGACCACTGATACTGCTAGTAAAATAATGTCATCAGCAAAAAGCAGCATAAATAATTGTAGAATGTCAAAAGTTACTTGATGTCGCCCATTTTTCAATTATTTCCAACACTAACTCATTAATAAATAGAGAAAATAATACTGGGCTGCATACGTCTACTTGTTTGACCACACTTGTACACACGACATACTCAAATAATTTTTGCACCCGATCTTATTTTTGCTTTTACCTCCTCACAGTGCATACTTTTTATGCAACGATACAATGTACCTTTCATTCCATTTTTTTTTAACAAAACAAGCCATCTTTGAGAATTCAATCAAAAGCCTTTTCAAAATCAACAAAAGCAACATATAACTTTGATTATTCACGAAGTGTTTCTGAACAGCAGCAAGCAGGGTAAATATATGATCAGTTGTGGAAAACCCTCTTTTACATCCCACCTGATGTTCTCTGGTTATATTGTTTTGACTTACCTATTCATGCAATCTACTATTTACAACAGAGCTATAAATATTGCTACAAATATTACATAACTAAATACCTCTATAATTATTTACATTGTTAAACTTGCCCTTCTTACCAGCCACCGTGGTGAAGTGGTTAGCGTCGCGGACTCCCGGCTGGGAGGTCGTGGGTTCGAATCCCATCAGAAGTCATGTGGGTTTTTCTGCCCTGACCGGCTCCTACCCAGAGTTGAGTTTGCTGCGGACTCAGTTGGGAAGACTGGGACCACACAGTCGAGTTTCATCCACTTAATGGATGCGTTTCTGAGAGTGTTGCTCAAATTTCCTGACCAGCACTGCAGGTGTCTGTATCTCTCGGGCCTGGTTGACGCCGGGATATATTATGAAAGGAAGCGTAGAGTACAGCCCTGTCATGTAGTCTCAGACCGAAATGGAAATCCGTAGCATCATCACAATCATCCTCATTCTCATCGATCAGCATAAAAAAAAAGTCTCAAATTCTGTGGCCCTTCATGCCCTGCTCTCATGGTGACCTCAGTTTCGATGTCCTTTCCACGTCTGTAGCCTTGTTTGGTTCCGTCGGGGTCACCGGTATCGGCGAGTCCATGGGGGCTGTCGTTGGACGGACGTGGTGGCGCCCTCCGGAGGGAGAGCTCACTCACGCCGGCTCCGCGACTAAGCAATTATTGTCGTCAGTAGGGGGCTTAGTAGGTGGTGTCCTGCGTATGCTAGATCAGAATAGGCGCCACTGAACACCACTGAAGTGACTCGGCAGGAGTGCAGCGTCTCCTCCGGTGGGTTGCCTCTTGACTACTTGACATTGAGTGCTCCCTGTGGATTGCCGTGCCGGGGCTGCGGCGGGGGCCGACCGGGCCGTGGCTGTGGACAGGGTGTCGTAATGAGCAGCGTGGGTGCACTGCCTCTGAGGTAGCGCAGAGGTTGGGTCAGAAAAAACACACACACACACACACACACACACACACACACACACACACACACACACTTGCCCTTCTTTAAACAAGGGTAAAATAATAGATTCTTTCCAACTGGCAGGATAAGCGCCATTATCGAAAAGAAAGTTAAATAGTTTTCACCAAGAAATTCAAAACGGATTCACCAGAATATATATATATATATATATATATATATATATATATATATATATATATATATATATATATATATATATATATATATATAAGCTTTAAAAATATGATTAAAAAGGAGATCAAAACCGACAAATCTGTTTCGAGCATTTTACATTTTGATACTTTGCTGTCCTCATCATACCAGTTTATCATCAGGAGTTCTCTTATTTAATACTTTTTTTTTTAATTTTCAGCTTATTCTTTCATGATCACATTAAATCTACATATGGCTTCATTTACATCCACATCGATAAGATATTCTGCAACTGCCATTTTCTCTTTCACATCCTCAGAGTCCATGGATGTGTAAATTTCAGGGTATAATCCTTATTCCAGCAATTTTTAACACCAAACTGATTATGTTTACCATTCGAACCAGTATTAGTGCATTTTTTTTTAGCATTTTGTATATCAATACATAGTACAGGGGGCATATGATCAGATTCAAATTTTTTCTATAACATTAAGAGTAAGCTGTTCACACAGTAACTCAAAAACCTTTACTGTCATGAGAAAAAATCGTTCACACTGCATCCTATATCAGAAATATATGTGAAACGACCTTCAAGGTCGCCATTTCACATTCCGTTTAAAATGTACAGTCCCAAAACAGTGCACATGTTCAAGAACTTCTTTCGATATGAATTTAACATTTTATCTTGAGAAATTCTTTCCATGTGGCTATCAATCTTATTATAGTTAATGTGTACTTCATATTTATCTAAAATGTCTGGGGTCTTACCAGAACTTCTGGCGTTCATATCACCACACATTAATATTTCAGTGTCTTCCAAATGCAGCAACCTACTAACAATACAATTTTCCAATAAATCAATGCCATTGTCAAAACCATTGATAGAGTAATTAGGCAAATTTCCGGGCGGAACATACGCACACACAAGTAACAAGTTTTTATGAAGACCAAAAAACTCCCTATCAAAAGTAAATAATATGGAATAAGGACTCTCACAATCAACCTCCTTCACATAGGGAAGAAGATATTTTCGCATTAAACAAATTATTCCCCCTAAACCGTGTGTGTGTGTGTGTGTGTGTGTGTGTGTGTGTGTGTGTGTGTGTGTGTGTGTGTGTGTGTGTGCGTGAGAGAGAGAGAGAGACAGAGAGACAGAGAGAGAGAGAGAGAGAGAGAGAGAGAGAGGCGCATACAGACAGACAGGGACATAGAGAGACACAGAGAGACAGACACAGAAAAAAAAAAAACCAGCAAAAGACAGAGAGAGACAGAGACAGCAAGAGACAGAGGCCAAGAGAGAGAGAGAGAGAGAGAGAGAGAGAGAGAGAGAGAGAGAGAGAGAGAGAGAGAGAATATACGAATATACGAATATTTATTCAGATTTAAGGCCATGACCCCATACTGAAGGGGGGCATTACACAATCATACAATGCAACTTACCCAAATTTCAGCTCCATATTGCAGAAATGGTTAAACTTGTGAGTCAAACAGCTTCGTAAAATTACTAAATGAATTACAGTCCAGTTTGTACAAAATATGACGAATAACTACAATTGCTCCCGTTGCTCCGTTTGCGGCATCCTGACAGGCATAATTAAAACTGAGTTTAGTTGTAAAGTATATTTCCTAGATAGTTATATGCATTAACTACACGACTCTCTCGTTCCGAAAGGTCTATCTTTCAACTTTACGAAATACAATAACATTAGTCTTCTTCATGTTAACTTGTAACTCGAGTCCTTTGGCTGCAGAGTACAATGAATTAAGTTGACGTTGGAGACCAATTACTGTCATGGACAATAATACAATATCATCAGCAAACGGCAAAATAAACAATTCTATAAAATCAAAAGTCACTCCATGCCTACTATTTTCTATTATTTCCAGGGCTAGCTCGTCTATAAACAATGAAAACAACAAGGGGCTAGAAACATCACCCTGTTTAACACCACAAGATCACATGAAAGAATCAGACAATTCTGCTCCTGATCGTATCCTTGCTTTTACTTCACTATACATACTTTTAGCGCAACGAAATACTTTACCTTTAACCCCATTTTTTTCTTTACCAAAATAGGCCATAAAAGTTTACGTGAGATTGAATCAAAAGCCTTTTCAAAGCCAACAAAGGCAACATACAACTTCTGATTATTTACAAACTGTTTTTTGCACGGCAGCTAGTAGTGTGAATATATGATCAATTGTTGAGTAACCTTTTTTTAAACCCAGCTTGATGTTCCCCTGTTATATAATTCATGTGCACCGATTCACCCAATCTACTATTAATAACAGAACTATACAATTTACAACAAATATTACACAAGGAGTTACCCCTGCGATTGTTCACATCATTGGCTTCTCCCTTTTATAAATAAAGGCAGAACTATAGATTCTTTTCAGCCATCAGGATAAATTCCAGAATTAAACAGAAAATTAAATAGTTTTACTAAAAAGTTGAGATACATTCTCCAGAATTCTTGAAAAACTCACCAGTCATACCATCTGGTCCAGCAGATTTACCATTTTTCAATTTTCCTACAGCAAGTAATATCTCCTCCTTAGATATTGGTCTGTCAAGCAGACAAACTTCCTCTCCGTCCTCATCTGTTAACATTTCCTCCACAATGACACTCTCATCATCGTCTTTTTCTACCAAACTTTTTAAGTGTTGATACCATTCATGCGTAGGAATATCACTCGAAGGTTGTGATCTCTTTCTAGATATTTTATGAACATGTTCCCAAAAAGACTCTGAATGGAATTCACGAGTTCATTTAGTATGCTATCATTATATTCTTTCTTTCTCTTTTGTTTAAATTCTTGTATTCACGCCTTGCAATACAAAACATCTATCTTCGAATTTATTAGACAATCCACATGTATTCCAATGAAGAAAAGATATGTTTTATTTTTTACAAAACCATATACACTCCCCACATTCAGACCAGAACAGGAACCGCTCTCAGAAATCAAATCCATACCATCATCTTTTTCTTCTCCTGACCCTTTCGTAAAATTGGTTTTTTTTGTTAATTCGTCCCAAACGACTTAGGGAGTCATTTATAGAACTGTTTTTATCTTTTCTATCCGCATTTACATCGTCACCATCTTTGTTCATACAATTTCTATATTCTTCTCTGCTGCTTTTAGCTATATAATTATTACAGTCACTAACATTCTTACATGCAGGAAGGGTAAAACAATCACTTTTATTCTTACAATTGCCATTGATGCCTACGGCATCCACATTCTCACAATCATCACCATTGTTTGTGTCAGACACGTTCAGACATTTACTCTTGCCACCAGTTTCTTTCATCATCACTCTGTCCACTCTACATTCTTTCCCACATTCTGTTCCGTGCAACATTCATACACGGTTCATCCCCGACGTCATCACTGCAGGGTGGACGAACATCAGCAAGCGGCTGGTTGACAGAGTGATTACTGATCTCAAACTTCCTTCTTTCGCACACAGCACATCAACAACACTATATACACATTCATCCCGATGGGTGGAAAAATCCGTGCACAAATCGCCCACACTGACATCAGGCACGGGCTTTGTATCACACGTTTCTTGTACACCAACACAGTTGACAACATTGGTCGGCGTGACCCCTCGTGAAATAGAAACACACTTGGTAACCGGTGTTAGCTTGTATTTAAACCTGTCAAATTTTGAGACTGGGACATTGTCACGGTTTGAGGCGGGCCACACCACTATTCAAGGTGAACAAGATTATCATGGGCATCCAGCCCATATTTTTTTGCCATCAATGACGAGGTGATCATATACCATGTGTGCCTTTTTGTCCTTTGATCTTGCAGACTTCAAATGAGTGAAAAGCTTCTTTCCGGATTTCCCTTACTCTCAGAGAAAAGTCTTCCCCAATGAAGATGCTGCTTCCCTTCAGTTTCCGTTTGGCACGCAAAATCTTGTCCTTATCCTTGGGGAAAAAAGTACAACGAGCAACAATGGGAGTGTCTGGCTTTTTTTTAACTGTGTATTTTATTTGACAAATATTATCCAATATTCGGATGTAATTA
>JADBJO010012174.1:52500-59792 GCA_016801955.1 Conus betulinus
CAACGACAACGACAAACAACAACAACTGATTCCTGGAGTCTGTAACCAGGGTAAAACAATATAACAGTGTTGAGGGAGGGTCATTTGGTAATCAAAAACGGTCACACACGTGATGTTCTCCTCCCTAGCTAGTGCATTTGTGCCATAGTGTTCAAGTACTTTGGCTGTTGGGATAATCTCTGGAGTCTGTCAACCAGAATAAGAAAGCAACAACAATGGTCCCTGGGGTCTTCAAGCCAAGGTAAAACAGTAATGGGTAGGGTGGGCTGCATGGATGGGTTGAGGGAGGGTAGCAGGATAATGAAAACTGTCACACACGTAATGATCTCACCTCTAGCTGTGCATTTGTACCATCATGTTCAAATGTTTCGGCTTTTGGAATGATTCCTGGAGTGTTAAGCCAGGGTCAGACAAAAACTACGAAACGTTCAATTGTTTTGGCTGTTGGGATGATTCCTGGAGTGTTTAAGCCAGGAACAGACACAAACTACGAAACGTTCAATTGTTTTGGCTGTTGGGATGATTCCTGGGGTGTTTAAACCAGGGTCAGACAACACTACGAAACATTCAAGTGCTCCGGCTGTTGGGATGATTCCTGGAGTGCCAGGGAAAGACAACCACAACAGCAATGATCCCTAGCGCAGCGAATCAGTATGTGTGATTCGCTACGGTTGAGGCGGCGTTGCATTTTAACGGCCATGAACTCATGTAGCGAGTGTCAAGCGGCAGGTCAAACAGACCTCCGATGTCGCTATTTAACCATAAACGGAGAACTGCACGTAATGAAAATGATTACAGAGGAACACATATGCAGACTATAGGAAGAAGGAAGTAGAAGAGGAAGAAGAAAAAAAGAGAGGAAAAAAAGAAACAGAAGAAGAAAAAGAAGGTTGAATGATTGACTGATCGATTTAATAGGGTAACGAAATAGACACAGTTAAGGCTTTTTACATTTCTGCCCTGCCCAAACAAAAACAAATAAAAACAATGACAAACTCAGGGGCCTAAAAGCCAAACAATTCAACAATAATGTGTAATTAAGTTTAAAAAAAAACTGAAAATGAAAATACTAAAAAAAATCTCTCTCTCTCTCTCTCTCTCTCTCTCTCTCTCTCTCTCATCATCATCATCATCATCAGGCGGAACAGCAGACAGCACAGTGCCGATCGCGGAGATCAGCAGCAACACAACAGCTGATCGGCAGGCAGGTCAAGGTCACCGGGTCAACACACCAGTGGATCACCGCAGGGAATCCCCGAGACATGCCCCTCTCAAGCCAGCCAGTTGAAAGCAGGGCAGTGACGTTCGTGGGGGGAAAGGGTGGTAGAGGTGGGGTAAAAACACCCTCGCAGGGGGAGAGAGGGACTATGCAAGGGAAGGGAGAGGTTCAGAGTGGGCGGCCTGCAACACGTGAAAACTGGTGGCAATGCGGGTAGAGGGACACAGCAAAGTGGGTTGTCGAGTTTCTTGTCAAGGAGTGGCAACACACGGCGCGCGACCAGTGACATTGACAGCGACAGGCGTTCTTTGCGTTCTGGGTCAACCTCCAGTAAATAGGCCAGGCTCGATCAACCGACTCAGTTATTGTTCCTTAATTATAATGTTGAAAACCTGTGTAGTAAATTAAATGATGTATCATTTGTAAATTATGTGTGTCCATTTGATTTCGTGTGCCTAACTGAAACCTTTGCTAATCAGGCTTTTGACTTCAATTACATTTTTCATGAGTATGTGAAATTTAGCTTCCCAGCTCACAAGAAAATGTAGCTTGTTTTGTTCTTTCATTATTTTCTTTTGCTTCTTAGGTGGCACCTTTAGTTGTTTTTTTTTGAAAACTCAACAAACATACTATGGTATTGCACACCAGCCTTTTTCTGGTATAGCATTTTTCTTAAAACCGAAAAGGCAGAAGAGTCAAATTACCACTTTCCGCGGTCACTGAGGAGAAACAATCAGGTTTCGAAATACCGGTATCTGACCAGGAGTTATATGTTAGTGAGCTTTTCTCCCCATTGGAGATGGTCTCCCTCTTTGGAGACTATAAGCTTGCTGAAGGTTCATTTTGAGAAGCATTTATTTATTCCCCATTCACCCACTCAAGCACATACTGTCAGTTAGGCAGAATCATCTACCACTGTAGATATGAAGGCTTACCACCCCCCCTATTTCTACAATCTGAGACATAAGAGAAAGCTTTGTTTATAATTCAATATATATATATATATATATATATATATATATATATATATATATATGAAAAGTAAAACTTAAAATAAAATAAAATAAAATAGAAAATAAAAAGAAAGATCTATGTAAGTTATTTCAAAATCACAACTTGAAAATTGCAGCAGAAGCCAACAAGAAAGTAGTTAACTATTTGGATGTTACGCTGGATTTTGAATAAAAACCAATATAAACCATACAAAAAAACCTAATGACACAACATTATATGTAAATTCTATGAGTAACCATCTGCCAGCAATCAAGAAAAACATAACACACAAGGGATAAATACAAGGTTATCCAGTCTTTCCTGTGATGCTTAAGTATTCAATGATGCAGCAGCAGATTACCAAGAAGCACTGTTGAAAAGTGGATATAGTTACAAGTTGAAATATGAACCTGAGAGCAGCACTGGAAGCAGGAAGTAGAATAGAAAGAGAGAAAAATAACTTGGTACAACCCACCATATGATGGCAGGGTAAAAAACCAATATTGGCAAAGAATTCTTCAAGATACTAAAAAGAATCGTTCCAGAAAGATCACAAACTCTTTTAAATATTCAATAGGAACACTATCAAACTATCTTACTCATGTATGCCAAACTTTAAGAAAATATTTGACACATCTAACAGAAGGAAAACCAATGCTAAGAATGAGGGTGACAAACGGAAAACTTACAATTGCGCTACCAAGGAGCAATGCCCTCTGAACAATCAGTGCCTCTCTGACAACATTGTATACCAAGCTACTTGACAACAGATAATAATAAAGAGACATATATAGGGATTACAGAAAATGAATTCAAAACTAGGTATGGCAACCATAAGCAATCGTTCAAATATGAAAAATACAGAAAACCCAAAACGGAATTAAGTAAACACGTATGGTATCTTAAGACAGCAAATATAGACTTTAATATAGCATGGAAAATAGTCAAAAGAGCAGCAGCATATAACAACAGCACCAAGAGATGCAGCTTATGCACAACAGAAAAATGGATAATCTTGTGTAAGCCTGTTATGGCAACACTAAGCACAAGAGTTGAAATGACAGACAGTTGCAGGCATAAAAGGAATTTTTTGTCAGTAAATATAAAATAGCAACCCTAACAGAACCCCTCACGCAGCACAATAAGCAAAGAAGATTTCACAACCCTGGTAGAGCCCCCCCCCCCCCCTCCTTGCACAACACGTGCAACACAATTCTTTCTTCCTTTCCCTGAATACAATTCACAACTCATATATATATATATATATATATATATATATATATATATATATATATTGAGGCCTATAGCAAGGGATAGTATGGGATCTGAAGAGAGGAGAATACCTCGAAACAATTTGTAATCCCAGGTTTTAAGTTTTACTTTTATCATCATTTTTAGACTGCTCCGGAATTGGTTGAGCACTTTATATTAAAAAAAAAAAAATAGCCAGATATTTCATAATTGAATATATATATATATATATATATATATATATATATATATATATATATATATATATATATATATAATGCTGAACAAATATATATATATATATATATATATATATATATATATATGACATAATATTGTGAACGCTGATTCCAAACGTCCTTCATGTAGACTAAGTTTTTACCTTATAATCACTACCTCAAATCTGTTTTTTAAGAGGAAAACTTTAATTTTTGGAAGTTAAAATCCGATAAAATTGCACTTTTCCATAAGATTGTATGACATTTTGTGGGTAGGTGCGTATTTCCGAACAGAGTACAGCGCACCCCGCTTATGGCAAAATCCAAGGGAGCAAGGATTTCCCTTTACTATAACAGTTTTATGAAGCGATGTTCGGATATAGTTTTGATGATTTTTTTTAGTGTTGTTGTCGAGGACGACTTTCAAAGTGAAAGCCAGGAGTGGATTTTGGGGTGGGGTGTGGATAGGGAGTTCCAGTTGCCTGGAAACCCTGTGTGTATACCCCCACCCCCATCCCCCACTCCCACCCCCACATACATACACACGCACGCACACACGCACGCACCCACATACACACAAACACACACAGAGAGGCAGGTAGGCAGACAGGCAGGCAGACAGACAGACAGAGGAAACAATTTTTCAGTAACTCGGTTAGATCCACACGATTATTTTCTCGCAAATTAAAATCGCATTCATGTTCTCTCACAATGAAAAGAAAACAACTCACAAAAGACATTACCATCATCATGATCTAGTTGCATCTAGTTGTCCATAAAAATGTCAGCTGACCCGAAGGTCATTATGATAGCAACTAAAGGTCAGGTAAGTCACCAAGGCCAAGGCCTTCCATAGTGCAACATGCACCTTGGAGCTGATATGCACTGGGTTCTATAAAAAAAAAAAAAAAAAAAAAAAAAAAAAAAAAAAAACCCTGTTTGGATAGCCTCCTTTGGCTACAGCTGTTACCAGATTGTTTCTGCTGAAAGCTCTGTGTAAAGATAAAGCTGACAGGTTTCTTCAATTAAAATAATTGTCCATCCCATAATTACAATGTCATGTAGAAGATGAAATGAGGCCATAAAAATGGAGCTCGTTGAACGACTTTGCCAGGGTCTGCCTCGTTCATAATTTGTCACCGATCACAATTGCATAATAGAGCCTGACTATTAGTGACAGTTTGCAGTGTAACAGCGATTATACGTGTGCATTGTAATGAAGAACAGATGTTTATACAAGAGATATCATAGCTTTCTACTTCATATATAACTTGGTCAGATTTTTTTTTCAAATTTGAGCTGGAATGAAAACGCCAAACTTCATCATGTCAAAAACATCGGACACTGAATCTTTGAAGAATAAGAACCCTTAACCTTATACCATATGTTCATCTTTCATCTTTGCAGCCCATAATTGATAAAACTGGATGAACATGTGGTTGCTGTAGGAGCTGATGAGAAAGAGATAAGTTGTTTTAACCATCCACCTACTCAGAGAAATGCCTGGGCACGAATTTAAACTGTGAGTAAGCATAGCAATGATTTTTTTTTTGTCCTGAACTCATCCCAAGCAGACGATGGGCCACAAACGGGGCTTCATGGTCGAACACGATGAGCCACGATCGTGGCTCAATTCAAATCTCGCGCTGATAAGAGGCCAGTCGAGTGTCTGAATGCGATTAACCAATCGGAAAGCTCGTAGCTATAGTCCTTCGGCTTCCACCTTTGCAAGGACGCCATTTTTATCGACCTATTGACGCTTTTTTATCCTCAAAATGAGTGATTTTGAGAGCCACCACGAAGATGAAAATCTTGCTCACGACACCAGTGACGAGTCTGTGTTTGACAGTGACTCTGACGGGGATTATGAAGGTAAATATGCAAGTGTTTTTGTGTTGCATACTGAGTGAAAGTGGTTTAAGTGCTTGATGTTGGTGATTGTGGCAGTGATGAATGGAGTGGAGGTGGGGAGAGCTGGAGTGACTGATACGAATGGTTTGTTTACATTGCTTCGCTACCACTGTGGTAGTTTTTTTCTCGTTGTTTTTGTACTCTTGTACCCATGCAAACACGATCTGTTGAATGGAACTTGTGTTCATATACATCAGTCTTTTGGTTTTGCTAGTGATTTGTCACCAGTAGTGTTTGCTACATTAGAAATTAGGAAGGATATTTTTGAAGGGCGAGTCATGTGGGCGTGGCTGTTTTGAACCAGCAAGTAAAGTCACTTTTCATTTCTTAAACCTTATTTTCAACAGAATTTGATTTATATTTTCATTAGAATTGTAGAATAAACATGAGAGGATCCCCCACACACACACACACACACTTCCCATCCCCCACATCCATTGTGTGTGTGTGTGTGTGTGTGTGTGTGTGTGTGTGTGTGTGTGTGTGTGTGTGTTGATTTATGGTTGGGTGGGTGGGTGGGAAGTAGGCTGTCAATGGAAACAAAATCTTTTCACTTAATCCATGATTTATAGCAGAAAAAATAATAATAGTGTGCTTTCCTTTTTTTCTTTTTTTTTTCTTTTCTTTTCTTTTCTTTTCTTTTCTTTTTTTTTTTTTTTGAATCCAGACCCCCAGCGGTGAAGATGGAAGTGATAATGATGCAGGTGATGGCCCTGATGTAGTTGACCTTGAAGGTGGATGTTTCTTTGTTTGGAAGGGATGCCCTGAAGAGCTACATCATATATGAGAAAAATACCACAGACCATCCCAAACTGAGCAGATACCACTTCATGGTTCAAGTTGTGGAGTCGCTGGCAGGGAATTACTACCCTCACAGGGTGGTGAGAAGGTGGCGGACAGCGGTGCAGATCCAGGCAGCCAGGGCGGACCCACCACTGCAAGTTGCTCCCAGCCCAGCCTGACCAACCTCAACCTGGCCCTGCCCATCCTGGACATCACATGAGGAAGCTGCCAGTTGGGCACAGAAGGAATCGTGTTGCTGGGCATAATAGGAGAGTAAGATCCTCCTACGAGTGCCCAGCATGTGATGTGGGACTGTGCCCAGGTGTTTTTTCCAGGTACCACAGGAAGTAATTGCTACCTTCTGATGGGTACCTGGGATGTGTGGGAACACTGTGCGTGATATTTTGGACAGATCAGAGAAGTGTGTGTGGGATTGTAAGATTTTTTTTCTATGAAACATTTTTAGTGCTTTTCATGGATCTGTACTGTTTCTTTGCTGGACTACTCTCACCATATCCAAGGTAAGCTGTTTTCTTTGCAAAGTTCAAGCTTCCTTCTTTCAAAAAATGTATATGTTTTCTGGGTCTAATGTGTATATAAGAGTTGTGAAAAGTAAAAACAAACACTACCACTAGACGTTTTTTGCAGTCTTCAATTCTAAGCCATTGTTGTAGAATACACATATAATTATATACAGTGTCAAGAGGTTAAGATTGAAAGAGCACACAAACAAAGTGTGAAGTAATGCACTTTAATGCACGACACAAAACAAGACAAGAAATTTTCGGCAAGTAAGCCTTCCTCACCGACAAAACAATGAAAACAGTACAGACATTAACATGCGCAATACTCCCCTTGTGAAGCCAAAGTGGTGAATGAAGTTGACAGAGGGGCAGTGGGAGAGAGGGTGAACCCGC